>CM028343.1:60112355-60364565 GCA_016618105.1 Dendrobium huoshanense
TATTTAAAAAACTATTAAAAATTTTATAGAAAACTAATTTTATAATTTTAAGCACAGTAAAAGTTTTAACAAAATAAAAACTTTTCAACCAAAAAATTAAAATTGTATAAAATAAAAATCTAGTAAAGTTAAAACATAAAAATTTATAGTGGTTTGCTCCAACTAGATCTACTTCCACTTCTTTTTTTTTTTTTTTTTTGAAGAAGTAAAACCTTGCATTAAATTAAAAGCATAAAGTCAAAAACTATAAAGTGGATTCCTCCTTCAACAAATTAAAAAATGAAGGCAGAACCTTATTCAAACTAAACTCTTCTCAACTAAAACTACTAAAAAGAGCTTACTTAGCACACAAGTCTGCTAACTTATTACTTTTCTTTTCTATACAATTAAAAATGACAAAATTAAAGTCCTTTAGAAAGCCAAGATCCAAGGACAACATATTCATCTTTTGTTAGAGAGAGAAGCTCCCATTTTTTACAAAGAGAAAACTCCCGTCTGGTTTTTCAAATTTGATTTTCCCAGCTATAATTTTCAATTCTTGGATAAAATTGAGGGAATGGAGGTGGCTGGATGCCGGCCATCACTGCCTCCAGCTACTAATGCTGCATCCAAAGGTGGTGGAAGTTATAAGAAAATCTCTAACAGTATTGTTCGACAAGGTTCTGTGCTGAAGCATCAGAATGATGATGGAACGCTTAAATCTTCAAGAAGCATTCTAATTATCAAGGATATTTCTGAAGCAAGTTTGAAAAAAAGTTTTTAATGTTATTGGTAAGGGTAAATCTATTTCTGAATAATTCGATATTGTAACTCCTCGACATGATAAGTATTCGCCTGCAAAATCTACCAAATTTGGAGATTCATCTCCGGGCATGAAAACTTTTGAAAATTGATTTGGGAATTCGAATACAATCTCTAGAAATAGTGCGATAAAAGTGAATTCATCAAAGTTGGTTAAAAACAATTCTTATGAAAAATATGAAAGCTCGTATTAGGTTGATAATATTATTGTCATCGAGATGGAAATTAATGATGCAATGGGTATAGATGTGGAGAAAGGAAGAATTCGGAAGAATATGCTTAATAGTGAAAAAAAACATTGAAGTTAGTGGAATGAAAGATGAGATTATTTCAGCTTGGTCGAAACCGCATAATATCAAATGCTCTTTCAGGAATGAACAACTGGAAATGTCAGAGGATAGAGTAGCAGTAAAACTGAACTTTGATTTGTGTAATAAGAAATCTCAAATTCTGTAAAATTCTCTTATGATTAAAATTTTGGGAAAGTGTCCAGCATTTCCAATATGCAGCATGGAGTTCAGAAGACAATGGAAAAAAATTGGTTGTGTCCACCTGATGACACTTGGTATGGGTTAGATTTTATGTTCTTTTTAAAACTTTGAGACAATGGAAGAAGTTCTAAATAGAGGCCCATGGTATGTTGGAGGGTTTGGAATGGATAAGTGGTCTCCTTCATTTGATCCTAGATCATTCAAAGGAATTACATCACCTATATCGATTCTGTTTCCATGCTTACCTCTATTTTGTTGGGATGAGGAGAATATTGCAAGACTAGCTTCATTTATTGGCAACCCATTATACTTGGATGGAAACTCTTTCAAATGAGGGTAAAGGGAGTGTGCTTGGGTTTGCGTAAGGATAAACTTAGAAAATAAGCTACCAAATGGTGTTTGGGTTGATGGAACCCAGGTAGATTTTTTCAAAAGGTGGAGTATGAGAAGATTGATTTACTTTGTTATCATTGTGGCAAAGTGGATCATGATAGAGCAGTTTGTCCGAAAGATGATGTAATTCTGAACAAAATCCAACCTTTAAAGCAAATGATAAAAACAGGAAGTGATGTCCATTTTTCAAAAGAAATAAAGGATTTTGATTTGGTAAAAATTGAATATGGCCCATAGATTCAAGTTAAATTCAAGAACAATAGATTCAAGAGTGGAAGGTTCATGGGGGAAGCAATATTGTGAGAAATAATCAAGGAAATCTTCATAAAGAAGATAAAACCATAAATATGAAGATTAAGTAGCAAAAATAATCAGTAATCCTAATGTGGAGATACTGTCTGAAACAGCAGGTGTTGAGTTCGTCACAACTAAAAAATTGTGTACAAATGCTGTTGAGGTCAATGATAATATCACGGTAAATAATTTCAATGTTTTTTCTGATGAAGTTGAAGATGAAGAAGTTGATGTGTAGATGCATAAGGAGATCAGGAGAATAATAACATTACAGCATGCCTTGATTCTGAAGACATGCCAATTATAATGAAAGAAAAAGGTGATGCTCTAAATATCTCGGCTAAGAATAAATTGGCAAAAGAAATAAGGACTTTTGGACCAGTTGAAATTGAAAATAGAAAGAAAAGAGGATAAGGAAGAGGAGGTAAAAAAGGTGGGGATGTATCCCCTTCAGTTTTATAAATGTCATCCATTGTATTTTGGAATTGTAGGGGGGCTAGGAAGAAGGATGCCTCCTTATATCTTAAAGAGATTGTTAGAGACTAAGACGTCTTTTTTTATTGGCTTGACTGATACTAAACTATCAAGAATAGAGAGAATGGAAGTTAATAGTATTATTGGGGTTGACTGGGATTTTTTCCATCACCCAGCACAGGGAATAGCGGAAGGAATTTTGGTTCAGTGGAAGAAAAATTTTGTTTCATTCAATGTGATTTAGCACTCTTCTCAAATGGTTCTTGGTTCACTTACTGCTAATTCCTTGGGGACATGGAATATTGCAACAATATATGGGAACAAACATTGTCATGAGAGAAGTTTATTATGAGATAAGCTTGAGAAGTCCATGGTGAGTAGCATTCCTTCCATTGTAGGGGGGATTTCAATTGTATTTTAACCAAGGAGGATAAAAAAGAGGTAATAGGTTCACTTTTTCCAAAGAACCTAGAGATTTGAAGACATTCATGATAAATAATGATGTACATGATGTTGGAATGGTTGGACCAAGATTTACTTGGTGTAATAACAAGGATGGAGCTGCTAGAATATGGGAGAGGCTTGATAGATGTCTGCTGAATTATGCTGCCTTGCAATTAGTTCCATTAGCAAAAATCAGACACCTTGTGAGGATAGCGTCTGACACAGCCCTATAGTTGTCAGATTTGAAGAGCAATAACACAACAAAGCAAAGAATATAAAATTTGAAGATACTTGGAGATCTTATCCAACTTCTTGGAATATAGTGGTTAAGTCTTGGGAAAAACTTATTTTGGCAATGAATATCTTGCATAGAAATCTTAAAAGAACTTTAAAAGCACTCTTCTTTTGGAACAAGAACAAATGTAAAGACTTATGCTTGCTTAAAGACCAATTAAAAAAGGAAATTTTTGATCTAAAAATGGAGGAGGCCTCGTATGCAGGTATTAGTTCAGAGAATTTGTTGCTTCTACGTGGTAAAGTTCATGAGTTCAACATTACTCTAAGAAGATTATCAACTTGGTGGAACCAAAGGGCTAAGGTGAGATGGGTTAAAGAAGGAGATACAAACTCTAGGTTCTTCCACAATTTTGCCTCGGCTAGAAGGAATGGGAATATGATAAGACAAATCAAAGATGAGAACAACAATGTGCTTGAATAGATTGAACAAATAGAAGAAGTTTTGTTAAAATTCTTCAACAACAAGTGGAAAGCCAGTAATTGTAATATTGAGGAGTGGCCTTCGCTATGAGAAAATAAAACATTAAAGTTTCGACATCTGGAAATGCTCAGGGCTGATTTCATTGAAGAGGAGTTTAAAAATGCTGTTTTCCAACAAGGAAACAATACGTTTCCGGACAATGATGGTGTGACTTCTTCCTTCTTTAAGTTCAATTGGAATATTGTTAAGAAAGTTACTTAGATAGCTGTTAAGGAGTTTTTTAAGACCGGGGTGACGCATAAGGAATGGAAAGACACTTTAATTGTGTTAATTTTGAAGGTAAAGAAACCTATCTCACCATCCAATTATATACCAATAAATCTATGTCAAACCACATATAAGATAGTTGTAACTATGATGGTTAATATAATCAAATTATGCATTTCAAACATCATTTCAGAAGAACAAATGGCATTCATTCTTGGTAGAATCATGTCGGAACATTGCCTATTAGCTCAAGAGATATTCAATAAATTTAGAATATCTAAAAACAAGAATGGATTGATGGCAATCAAATTGGATATGGAATAGGCATATGATAGCATGGATGGACAACACTTCAACATATTCTCAAATGGTATGGGTTTCCTTCCAAGTTTTTGGAACTAATTTTGGAATGTGTAACTATTGTAAGGTTCTCTATTATATTGAACAGAAGGAACACAAGATGGAAAAATGCTGAATGTGGGTTTTGGCAAGGGTCTCCTCTATCAACTTAGTTGTTTATCATGTGTTCTCAGCTCTTATCAAGTGTAATTAAATAAAGAGGAAATGATTTGGGTATTCAAGTGTCTACTAGAAGTGAGAAGATTACCCATCTACTATATCCCAATGATGTGCTTCTCTTTTCTCATGCAAAACATAATTTAGCTGGAGTAATGAAGACGATCATTGCGGATTTTTATAGATGGATAGGGCTTCGGGTTACAATCAACAAATCCCAATTATAATTGGTAAGTTTGTCAAATGAACGGTTAAACATAAACTTGCTAGAAAACTTGGGTATAAAGTAGTGAAGGAATGAAATACTTGGGAATCAAAATCATATTGAGAAGGTTGGGTTTGGATGATTTGCATGATTTATTGAATTATGTCTTGGATAAACTGAATGCTTGGGGAAGTAAATCTTTATCCATGGGAGTTAGAATAATATTGGTAAAATCATCCTTATCATTGCCAAATTATTTGATTACTCATTCTTTAGTTCCAAAAAAGTTATTGTATGAATTGGGCAAATTAAGCAGAAATTTCATTTGGCACAAACCAAATGGAGAAGAGGTCTACACTATGTAGCCTGGGAGGAAATCTGCAAACCGAAGAATGTAGGGGGATTGGGAATTCATTCTGGAATCCAAAGAACAGGTCCACTTGGAGCAAGGTTGACATGGAATGAAATCAATAATCTCCTAATTCTTTATTATATAGGGATCTTTTCTTGAAATATGGTGACAAAATTCTAAATGGGGAATACAACAAGAATGCTTCTAGTACTTGGCAGATTCTTGTAGATGGAGTTAAACATCTTAATCCAATTATCAAATGGAAAGTGTGTGATGGAAAGAAAATCAACATTTTGAATGACATATGACTACTTGACAAGTGCTTAAACATATGGCCAGCATTTGCTAATTGTGGAGAATTGGATGGAATAATGCTCAATCATTTTATAAATTTGGATGGGAGCTGGAATGAGAAGGAATTGAAACATTTTTTTCAACAGGAAATTATCAAGTTAATATTGCATATTCATGTTGACTCCAGTTGTGAGAATGATAGAATGAAAGCTATGTTTCAACACTCGGGCAAACCAATTACTGATTTAACTTATGAAAAACTAATGGAATCTAATATCAATGATGATGACTATAGCTATTATGAATGGATTAGGAAACTTAAACTGAATCCAAGAGTAGAGCTATTTTGGTGGAGAATGAGCAAAAATGCAATTCCTAAAAATCAATTTCTCAATTACAGAAGGCTAAGCAATGATGATTTATGTGTTAGAGGATATGAGGAGATTGAAAGCTATTCACATATTGTTGTTCATTGCAAATTTCTAAAAGAAGTTATGCTTAAGCTTAGAGATTGGGGCTTTTATATTCCTATGTTTATCTCATTGGAAAATTGTTTGATTGAATTAAGAAGCTTATCCTCTAAACATATAAGTGTTACCAAGATGTATTGCATAGCGGTTTTTTTATCTTGGAAGAACAGGAATGAGGTAAAACATGGAAAATCTGCAATATCTTCTCCAATGATTGCAGCAAATGTATTATCAATTGCCATGATCTTATCTAATCCAATTCTAGATAATTGGGGTGTTAATCTCCTAAGGGAGTCCCATGAAACTTGGCACCCTCCACCTCTAGATTTGTTAAAAATCAATGTTGAAGCTTCTATCTTAAGTTCAAATCAAGCTGGAATTGGAGGCATATTTAGAGATCATAAAGGAAGGCTGATTATTGCATTCAAGAAAAGTAGAGTTCATTGGTATGTGGCACAGCTGGAGATGGAGGCGGTAATAGCAATAAGGGAGTACATACAAAGTTGGATGATGGAGAGCAAAGGGGTTATCATTAAAAGTGATAATCTTAACATCATCAAATTCATTCAAGAATCAATGAATAAGTCCAAATGGAAATTTGATAATTGGGTGGAAAAGGAGCTATTCTTTCTAAATGACTTCAATAAGGTAATTTTTCATCATGTTAATAGAAGTTGTAATAAAGTAGCGGATTTATATGCTATTCTTGCTTTAGAAAATAGCTTTTCTTTTGCAACATTCCTCCTTCATTGTTTAGATTGTTAAAGGAGGAATGTGATCCATTTAGTACTTATACTTAGTTTTTATTTGATTTAATGCAATTTGCATTTTTCAAAAAAAAAAAAAAGAAAAGAAAACCAAGATCCTCCTCTTAGTAGCTCCCATTTCACCAAACACTTTGAAAAAAAGAAATAACGTTTGAATTATCACCTTTAATGATGATACCTTTGTACTTGAACATCTAATCATCACATCCTTCAAAGATTGAATTGCTAGAAGCTCCAATTGTGCAATGTCCCAATGAACACAAGATTTTACAAATGCCGAGAGGAATCTGCCTTTACAATCCCGAAAGACCCCATCAATACCTGTTGTATATGAAGACACTAGAGATGCATCTACATTGACCTTTAGTCATTTGGGTGGAAGAGGATGCCAAATATTGGACAGCCTGTATGACTAGTTAGCATCCCAGTGGCCCAATTTGAAATGACTTAAGCTATAGGATGCTGAGGTGTACAATATAGCAATGGAAGCAATGAAAGGGCTATCTTCCACACCTTCATGAATACATTTATTCTTAGCTTTCCAAGATAAGAAGACTACATTACAATAAAGATTAAGGATCATCCCATCCTTAAGAGAAAGAAAGTCCATCCATCTAAGACATTCTTCAAATATATCAAACATAGGAATTCCAAGTCCTCAGTGGTTTAAGTGATGAATTACCTCCTTAAGCTTAAGACAATTGCAGCAATATGCTTGACATCTTCAATCTCGTTACAGCCTCTAGGAAAATTACCATTGTCCAATAATCTTATATAACATAAAAATTGAAGTGATGGAATTGCATTTCTACTTAGCCTCCACCAAAAAACATCAACCCGAGCACTTAACTTTGCTTTTTTGATACACTTACAATGCTAAAGCTCGTAGCTCCCCTGCACCGATGCTCTAAAAGCCAATCCAGCGATAGAAATCCTTGATTTTTGTTGTACAGCTCCATTTGATCCTCCTCCCCATCTGGTACAATTTTCACCTACTTAATAAGTTTAACCAACTCCCTACCAAAATATTTCAGCAACACCTGCTCATTCCAACAGCCATCTACTATAAATTCCTTGATTAAGACAACATCATCCTCTTGTGGAAAAACAAACACATAGCACAAGTTGATACTTTTATCCATTATCCAGGTGTCTTTGAAGGCATCCACCGATCCTCCATCAACCACTGTCCATCTTGCAATTGGTTTCAGCATTCTACCACCATCATTCAATAATTTCCATGTAGAAGAATAACATTTACTAACATTTCCCATATCAAGTTGATCACAATATTTAGAAGCCAATACCTTATGTAAAGTGACTCTTTATCTTGAGAGAATCTCCAAGCCAACCTAGCCCTTAATGCAGAGTTTTTCAGACACTTGAATACAATCCACGGCCTCCCTTACATAAAGGTTTACAAAGATTTAACCAACTAACATAGTGTAAACCCACTATTTCATTAGACCTGTTCCAAATAAAGCTCCTACAAAGTTAGCCTAATTCCTCCAGCATTCGTTTCAGAATAAGAGAGTGCGTAGCATGAAAGGTAGGAAATGTAAGCATCTCTAACTTTACCAATGTCAGCTTACCCACCAATGATAAGAATTTGCTTCCCCATATGTTGAGTATCCTCATAGCTTTGTTTATAATGAACTGATAATCATCACAATCAAGTCCCCTTAAATCAACTTTAATCCCAAGGTAATTGAATTCTTTTACTGTTTTGAATCCCATTATACGGGAGATGCTTTTCTTTATTTTCCTACACACATATTTTCCAAATAAAATGGCAGATTTACTCATGTTTATATGTTGTCCCGTTCGTCCACAAAAATCATATATGATAGACTTGACCTTCTTTATAGCCCACCTATTAGCTTCAGAAAACATTATCACATCATATGTGTAGAGTAAATGGGACACTCCCAGGCCTACTAAATTAATCTTAATCCCACAAGAGCTTTGAGTAAAGGCATTAGATAGGAGTTGAAAACAAAGGATAAAAAGAAGTGGAGACAAAAGACAACCTTGGTGAAATCCACTCTTAGCTTGAATCCAGTTTGAACAATTGCCACTGATAATCAAAGAAAAAGTCAGATCTTCAACACATTCCTTAACAAATTTAGAAAATTTTGTAGGAAATTCAAAATACTCCAAGACTTTCCTAAGAGTAGACCAAGACATGGAATCATATGCTTGTTCCATGTCTACCTTGAAAGACATAAGGCCTTTAGCAACTTTTGAGTACCTAAATTTGTGAAATATTTCTTGAGCCACCAACACATGATCTGATAAAGACCTCCCCTTGATGAAAGCCGCTTGCTCCTTTGAAATCAACTTTGGTATTACCTCAATCAATCTTTTCAAAATCACCTTTGCCACAACCTTATACACATAATTACATAGACTGATAGGTCTATAATTAGAAGGGAGAAGAGGATTTGATACTATCGGTATGAGCACAATGAGTGTTTCCTTCCATCCTTTATTCAACTCCCCAGAGCATAGGAATTGATTTAATGCTTTTCAAAAATCTGATTTGATAATGTCCCAATATGCTTTGATAAACGAATAGGTAACTCCATCCTTGCCAGGAGAGATGTTTCCACCCATTTTCTTCAACACCAACTCCACCTCCTCAATTGTAAAGTCTCTTTCCAGAAAATCCATATCATTTCTGTTTAGGCAATTGAGTGTAGCTGTCCAACCATATAGTTTGCAATGTTTGATATCCCATTTTCTCTCAAAAAATTGAATGAAAACATCTTCAATATGATGTTTTTCTTCCACCAAAATGCCATTTTCATCCTTTACTTTGACAATGCTATTGGAGTTTCTACTAGCACTAGCATAAGAATGGAAAAATTTTGAATTACAAACTCCCTCTACTAACCACTTCACTTTTGCTCTTTGCTTCCACCATGAATTCAAACAAGCCATGGTTGAATTCAATTCATTTACTTTTGCTTTGAGACTCCAACACTTTATATCTGAGAGTGACCCATATATAGATTCCTTATTTTAATGCTCCATGATATCTTTCATAAGATCTTCTTTAAGTTGATTAAGATCCTTTAACTTAGCTTTCCTCCAAAAGAATAATGACTTCAATGATCTCTTAAATTTCTTATTGAGAACTTGTGAACTGTTTCCTTGATAATCTTTGCTCCATTCCTTCCTAACCATAGCAAAAGAGGCAGGATAAGATGCCCAAATGTCTTCGAACTTGATGTTCCTTTTGAAGACCGGAATAAAATCAAGAATGTTCAAAAGGATTGGATAATTGTCTGATGCTATTCTAACCAAATGTCTCACAACCAAATGATGGCGGGAGCTCAAAGCTATTGAATTTATAAAGCATATACCCAATCTTTCAAGAATCCTTACTCCACCACATTTTTTATTGCACCATGTAAATTTCGGCCCAATGAAACCAACTTCATGAAGATCATTTTTTAGAAAACATTATTTCATCTCCTTTGGACCTTGAGAAAATAAAAATCTTCTACCCCCTCTTTTATCCTCCTTGGCCAATATATAATTGAAATGTCCACCTATTGCCATTGGTACTTCTATAGTAGAATGTTTATCAAGCATAGCCCAAAGATCTTTTCTTTTTTGCACTTCTTTGCTTCCATAAACCGAAGCCACCCTCCAAATTCCTTTGTTAAACATTATAAGATCGCCAATAACCACTTGAGCGAAAGAATCAATAACAGAGAAATTCACTAGTTTCGAATTCTGCAAAATTAAAATACCACCAGAAAGCCCACTTGAAGGAACATAAAAAAAATCCCATTCATTCTCAATCATAAGATCGACTTCACCTCTATCAATAGAAGGCAATTTGGTTCTACCAAACCAAAAAAAAACACACCATGAAGTTTAACAAATTCCCTAAGATATAGAGAAGCACTTTTCTTGTTTGCTCCTCTACAATTCCAAAAATGCAATAGAAGACATTTAATTGAGATTAGGGGAATTATTCACCAATGTACCTTTCCCATCCAACTCCAATGTTCTGCTCCTGGATGAAGGGTTTATCGGACTGAAGTCCTTTAACTGTTTGGATTTCTTTTTTTTCGTTAGCTGAGAGCTAACTACCTTCCCACCAATTGCAACAATCTCAGCTTCACGAAGAATTGAAGTATAAGCTTCTGTGACTTCAATTCCTACAGCAGTAGCTATTACATTAGCAACAGAAGCTTTGTTTACCTCCACAACAACTGCTTCATCAATATTTGATTGAATAATCTCTCCTTTTTCTACAAGATCTATAAGAACTTTAAAACATATTTCATCATTTAGAATAACAGGCTTACTGATTTCAGATATTGTTGGATGAGCATTACTACTGTCAATAACCAAATTATCAATTTTATAACAAAACAAAATTGGCTGTACTGGTTCCAAAACATCTATTGGTTTATTAACATTATTATCTCCATCTCTTTCTTCATTATTCCTTACAGCTACAATCGTTTTCCTCCCTTCAAACTGAGGAACAAATTTTTTGTTAACATTATTGTAAAACTTCTTCTTCCCATAATTAACACGTCCATGGGCCATAACCTTCTTTGTCTTTGATCCCTTCTACAACCCGATCCTGATCACCTCCAGTATTGCTAGTTTCCACCACAGTATTAGAATTTGAGTTTTCATTCCTTAAAGACTTCATCCTGTTATCCATAATAACCTTAGCACACTCCTTTTTACATGGCCAATCTTTCCACCCTCAAAACAAATGTTAGGAAACCTTTCGTACTCAATCTTCTAAAAAAAATTTATCCAACTCCCTCCACCCATACACCGATCGGTAGCTTCGCATCCAAATCAACTCGGAGACACACCCTTCCAAATTCTCTTATGACCCATTGAAACATATTATAGTTGATCAAATAAGGCTTACAAACCATGGATTCTATACGGTATATGTTTATCTCATCCCAACAATGAAGCGGTAAGTTAGGCAATCTAATCCAAATTGGAGAAGATAACCCATTGAGGGAGTTAGGAGAAAAGCTTTGTGACTATCTATCAATTCCCACAATGTTACCATTAACAAACTAGGGACCATTATTCAAAACAGCTTCCAGATGCTCGGGATCATATCACAAACAAAGAACCTATCCCATTCCAATCATAGTGAGATGAAATTTCCCATATTGAGACCACCGTTTCCTCAATTCAGAGCTGATTGAAGAAAATGATGCCTCATCCCCCAAATATTTTGATTACTAAGGAGTTTTCTAGCTTTTAAGTATTCTCCAAAACATTATGTTCATGAAGCTTTATAGATTTGCCATCTTCAATTAAACAGTTACCATAATCCAAATCAGCAACTTTGATATTTCTTTTTATGGTCCAAGCATTTTGTTGATTTACTAATTAGAACGAATAGGTAGATCAGCATTAACATCATCGCACTTGTCCATATCACTAGATATGCATTTTCGCACAGCCCCCACATCAGACTGTGAATTACCAACAGTGGTCAGAAACTTAGTCATTCCATCAACATTAGACTCATTGAATTCATTGACACCCTTCAATGGAGAGCCTTCCTACCCACAGTTGACAAAATTTACTCTCACTGAATTTAAGTCATTATTTCCTTTAGTACTCAGTTTCCAAATAGAGTTTGATAAAGGAGAAGCTGCCAAATCACACCTAGCAGATGGTGCCATTCCAGATGAAACCAAAACCTCTTTATTGTCTTCTACCAAAATTTTCTTCCCCTTACCAACAACATTTTTTTTTCTTAAACAGTAAACCACCCTCATTTATGATTAAGGGCTTACCCGTCTTAGCATTAAACTTAACTCCATGGTTAAAAGTCATTATGTCATCTTCAAATGCAGGAGGAGACAGTGATACTCTCCGACATACACCAATTAGGGGACGTATATAAGAATGTCGATCCTCAAATGGCCTGTCAGCCAAAGGGAGCCGGTGACTGTTCACTACCATTAAAGAAACAAAAATCTTATGAATTGAAAATTTGGAAACAAAAACTTCAAAATCTCAGAGTTTCTCTCTCTAACTTTCCCTCTATCTAAGTAGTCTTTCAATGTCCACTCTTTAAAGACTCCTTTAGGTATCACACTATTACAAAAGTGATTTTCCTTTTGCTCCAACAGCAAGGCAGAGAAGCCTTTATAAAACACTTCTCTTCCACCAATCCCTGGTGCGGCAGAGTACCATCATCCTTTCACACTCTCTAAGTGTTGGCAGATAACCATCATCCTTTCACACTCTCCAAGTGTCGGCAGAGAACCATCATCCTTTCAAACCCTCCAAGTATCTGTAGATAATTGTATCTTCTCCAAAGATCTTCTCTTAAGCAATCTCAAAGAAGCAAGGAAGAGTTTCAACAACATTTACAAAGAGATCCTCACCTTTGGGCAATCTTGTGAACCCTTTATAATATCCACTTGCAAGATTTCTCTCCACACTCTTAAACACTCTCCCAAAGCATTCTCACACTTTCTCTCAAAGAAAGCACAAAGAAGGATTCATCCACAGTCACTTTATTAGGACTATATATATGAAAGGCACAAAAAACTATCTTGAAAACTAAATTATCAATTTGACTATGCACTATCTACATTAAGATCGATGATCGTATGTACAAACAGTTCAAAATCTTGCTATATAATCCAGTACAAACCAATTTTGTTATTTGATTAACATGTGTACAAACTGACATCATATAGTACGATCAGTTTAAAATTGAACAGATTCATCTGGTACGATTCAGTATGAAATAATTTCATACTCTGAATAATGTATTGTATAAAATCCATATCGTATAACATGATATGTTTTAATTAAACCATGTTTCATTTGGTACAAATATGCACACAACCATTTCATACTCTGGAAGTCGTCTATACGATCTAAGGATCGTATAGTATGTACAGTTCAAAACATTTACCTATTCGTATGGATGAAAAGATATGTAACCATTTTGTACTTTGGATGTCGTCTGTATGAACCTAAGATCGTACAACATGAACAATTCAGAAGAAATCAAGAGTTCATCAGGATGAACTTGTGTGTATCAATTTCGTACCCTAGAAGTCATCTGTATGAAAGTAACTTCATATAGTATAAACAAGACTTAGAAAGTTTTCCTGGCACGCTTCGATTAACTGCTTTCTGGAGGAACGCTCAAGCCAAATTGTCCCATACAATCCAAAATTGTACAGTATGATTAGTTTTAAAAATTTACAAATTTTTACACTCCCCTAGTGTGTGAGCACGGTTACCCAATTACAGTCATACTCTCTTTAACTAAAAAAAAAAGTATAAAAAGTACCGAGTTCAAAAATAGTAAACCCTAATCTAATATGACTTGAAGTCTTCAGCGGTCTGGAGTATATTTTTCCTGAAACATTAGTACACACAAATAATAAAAGCAATGTTTCCAATATATTTTAGGAGAAATATTAGTCAATACAACAATATTTTGGAGTCATAAAAAACACACATGATATGAAAACTAAGTTGTAACATGCAATACTTGGAATCTAGTGACTATTTTGTTGTTCGTATTTCCAAATTTTATAGCGGATTAAAAAGCTATGTTGTGAAGTTTTGTGCATGTTTAAACTAGATCTAAAACTATTGCATAAATATTAAATCCCAACTAATATGAAACTATGGGAAAAGAAGTTTTAACTAGGCAATGATCATAGCAGTCTTGCAATGGTTTTATAGAAGCAATTAGCTTTTTCATGGATGTGAAAACCAAGCGCTACGAAAACACTTTTTTTATATTGTGATAGTTGTTAATTTCATTAAACAAGCAAAGGATTTAACAAAAAAAATTTCATTCTTTGAAACATGATTTCCTTTTTTTAACAATCAAGAAAAGCCTTAGCAAGAAAATGAATTTATCACTGTTAGCAAATTTCATAAACAATAATCCTAAATGAATATTTCATATACAATATTATCTAATGAATTTTTAGAATTTATCCAACTTATGATTTATTTGGGGGTAGAAGCATAAAAGTCATAAGATTCTAGTAGGTCAAGTAGATTTTTAAGAGTTAACGTGACATTATAAACTATTCTTCGGATAAGAAATGGCGGGCAGCTAACACTTTTTACTATATATGAAGGCAATTTCTTATAACAAAATTTTTGAAAAGAAATAAGGAACTTGTAGCCAAATAGGACTTGCAAATATATGATAAACAAAATAAAAATTAAAATACTAAAAAAATAAAAAAAAATAAAAAAAAACTACACAAACAACTCTTAGTGTTGTGAGTCATTATGACATACTCACCTCAATTTTTTATTTTATTTTTTTTATGAAATGCAAATTGCATTAATGCATAAAAAAAAGAAAACAAATACAAACCTAAGTGATAGTTAATCTATCATAGTCCTTCTTAATCAAGTTAACAATACTTGATGGAAGTTCAAAAATCCCAATAAAAATCTCCATTAAGATCAAAATGGGCACATTCATACGCACCTTATTGCTCTCTCTAGAAACAAATTGAAAAAGTACATTCTTAAAAACATCAAGAAAAGAAAAATCAAAATCCTAAGCATTCATCCTCTGGTTGTTCTTCTCCACTGATTTATGTAAAAGCTTTATCACATTGATATTATCTCCTTCAATAATAATCCCTTGCTTTTCTATCACCCATTTCTTAACAACTTCTTTAAAGTTTAAAATAGTTATAAGCTCCATAAGAGATACATCCCAATGCATAAACATTTTTCCATACGCAAGTAGAAACCTGCCTTTGTGGTCTCTAAAAATAAATGCTATACTACCTTCATTAGTTTTCAACAGAGTCATCAACATTGAGTTTAATCCAATTCAACGGAGGGGGAAACCAATTTTTTGATAGCATATATTGCTAGCTAGTTTCCTAGTTATTGCTAATTGGAAGATCAAATGGATGAACAAATTTAGATAAAACTTGAGAAGCAATAGAAGCTGAGCTAGGACAATTGATACCATGAGTAAAATTATTTCTCGTCTTCCAATTCTGGTATACAGCGGCAAAATAAATTCTGATAACTCCCATATTAGTGACTGACAACTTCTCCAATTTATTCAAACAATGAAGAAAATTATTAAATTTAGTCAAATAGATACCCTATTTATTCAAAGTTTCAAAGATCTCTTTAATCTTTATATAATGAATCACAATATGGATTCTATCTTCCTAAACAGGACAACCTCTGGGACACAAACATGATTTTGAAAGCCTTCTATACTGTAACCAAACTTGAGTTGGAATAGCATTATTCATCATACTCCACTAGAAACGATATTCTTTAGAAGTTAATTTTAACTTCCTAATCCATTCATAATTCTTATCACACAAAGCTTTAATTGACATAGCTGTGATTGATCTCTCTAATTTGCATTCAAACAATTCCACCATATCTGCACCACTTTCATGATAAATTGGAATATCTTGAATGCTATTCACTAGGCCATCTGAAAAAAAGTTCTTTATTAGTGGATTATTCCAGTTATTGTCACCCTCTTTAATAAACAAAACTTTCTTATTTTCCCATTCACTTATGTTACACAAAGCAGACTATTTATTCATATTTATATGAAGAATTCAATTATCATTTAAAATATCAATACTACTCCCATTTGGAAATTTCCACCTAGTAATTGGCTTCAAGTAATAAGCTCCTTCCTTAATAATATGCCAAGAAGTAGAGGAATGTCTTCTAGTTTCATTGACTATCTGGCTTATTAATAAAATTCCAAGTAATATGAGCTCTTAGAGGTCCTTGTTTATTCAATGCACCATGAATACCCAAACCTCCGTAGTTGACATCTATACACATCAAATCCCAAGAAATATAATACAATCCTCCTTGATCTTTTTGCCAAAGAAAGTTCCTACATAACTTATGCAACTCCTTAAGAATGCTATTTGGAACCCAAAAATGAGTCATATAATAAGAGGAAAATGATGAATAAACTATTTTAATCAACATAATCCTCCCAGCCAATGATAATAACTGAGAACCCTAATAGTTAAGATTATCCAAAGCCTTCTTAAGAATTTAGTTATACTCATAACTTTTATGTCTTCTAAGCGGCAAATTAATACCAAGGTAATTGAATTCCGCCACTGATCTATATCCCAAAATTCTAATTAATTTTCTTCTTCTTCCATGTGATACAAATCTCCTAAAAAGGATTATAGATTTCTCATTATTTAATCTTTGACCAGTCCATCTGCAGTAGTCTTTTATCAATTGCTTTTAAAATTAACTCTGAATAATGAATGAAAATACTTGAAGATAACGGGCATCCTTGTCTAAAGCCACATTCAGCATTTATCCATTAGCTTTTATTCCCATTAATACAAATTAAAAAATTTGGATTACTAACACATTCAATGATAAGGTTAGTAAACTTCCTTGGAAACTCCATTTCAATAAGAATTTTGTATAATGTTTCCCAACACATACTATCGTATGCTTGTTCCATATCAAATTTGAGCAACATAAACTCTGTTTTGGCCTTAGAGAATCTCATTACTTCATGAGCAAATAAACAATTATCAGATATTGTTCTGCCTGGCACAAAAGCACCTTAATGATCTGAAATAATTTTAGGTAGGCATACCTTCAATCTATTCAACATCATACCTTCCACTATCTTTTAAATAGTTTGGCATAAGCTTATTGGTCTAAACTTCTTCATTTCCATTTCATTAGGCACTTTAAGGATCAATATCACCATAATTTCCTTCCAACCATTAGGCAACTTACCATTCATGAAGAAATTCTGCACTGCATTCCATAACTCAATATTGACAATATTCCAAAAATATTTGAAGAAGTATGAATTGGCCCCCATCAATTCCATAAGATTTGTTATTATTCATTTTCATAACAGTGGCATATAACTCTTATTTTATAAAAATTGCATTTAGCATCAAGTAAATTTCGGCCAATTGGAATAAGAACAACGCCTACCTTTCCATTTGCTTGCAAAAAAAAAAAACTTTCAATAATTGATTGTATAGCATCCGGGTCAGTAATGTATCCACCATTTGCATCAGTAAGTTGATTAATCCTACTTCCATTCCTCCTTGCTAAAGAGTATGTATTAAAAAATCGAGATTACAATCTCCCTCCTCCACCTAATGTATCTATGTATGTTGTTTCCGCCATGTAGATAATCCTGCAAGAGTAACATTAAGCTCATGGATCTTCCTTCTAAGTTCCAACAGCTTGCTTGAATTCAAACCAAAAAGGCTCTCCTCTTCTTGTAAAGACAATATCTCCTTTTGCAAATCTTCTTTCAATACATTAAGTTCTTTGAGTTTATTTTGCTCCAATAAAATAAGTTTTTAAGAGAAATATTAACCTTCCTCTGAAGAATATTTGAAGCTTCACGGAAATCATTTTTGCTCCATGCATTTTTCTTCACCCTTCAAGAAGCTTCATACAAGCACCAAACATTCTCAAATTTAAAAGATCTTTGAGTAGACACAACCGACTTATTTAGATTAAGAAGAAGAGGGCAATGACCATAAGCAACCCATGGAAAATGATTGATAACTACAAATGGAATTTGACTTAAAGCTTTAGAATTAAGGTAAATTCTATCTAATTTTTCCCAAATGCAAGAATGACCATCTTTATTATTACACCATGTGTATTTTGGTCCAATAAAACCAATATCATGATAATCATTTCTAGATAAGAAATCCTTCATTTCTTGAGCTCCCAAAGAAAATAGAAACCTTTTTCCACATTTCTTATCTTCTTTTGAAAGAATACAATTGAAATCACCCTCTATAATACCAGGCTTGTCATTGTATTTATACTTCTTAATCATCTCCCACACTTTTCTTCTCTCATACTTATTTTTATTACCAAATACAGTGGCTGCAATCCCACAAAAATCACTAGGTGCATTCAACTACCAATTATACCTTGATCAAAAGACTCAATGATAGAAAAAGAGGATATTTTACTTCTCCACATTGCAATAATACAACCATAAGTCCCTTTGGCATCAACATGAAAGTAATCCCAATCCCTCCGAATAATTCTATTCAACTCAATGCTACCCATAGTCCTTAATTTAGTTTCCATAAGACCAATAATAAAAATTCCATTATCAATCACCACACTCCTCAAGTAATGGGAAGCCTCCGTTTTCTTGGCTCCCCTACAATTCCACAGCAATAATAAAGACATTAAGAGACCAATGGGGATGAGCTCTAAGCACTATCCATTCTTACTTAACCTTTTTACCTCTAAATCTGTCTTTAATAGGTTCAAACCTATTAACCTCCTTTTTTTTATTTTTTCTGGCTAGAGGTTAAATTCATCATCAAATTATTCTTCACATTGCATTGAGGATTATCAAACTTCCCTTCTATCTTCCAATTCAAATTTGGTGGAGTTTTATCTTCTAACATTTGCTTCAGGTTGCTATCAGAAAACTCCTTAACCATAAGCACTTATGCACCCAAATTCTCTACAGAATTTACAACTGCACTTAGGGTATTAGTGGTAGTTGTCCCAGATTCTGTTATTTTTTCCAAGTATATACTGGCATCATCCAACATAACATTATTAGATACCCCATTGTTTAGTAAATTCATTAAAATCTCACAATATGTTCCAACAATCAAGATAGTATTATCATTTTGTGGTACTTCAATCCTCGATGCCATAGAAACCATTGCATTATCATCATCAGGAATAGGATTAATATTTTTAGTATTTGTGATTTTGATGTTACTGGTCACAGATTCTACAACAGAAGCTTCTATTATAAAATCAGGACTCACATTGTTCTTGCTAACATATTTTTCCACCATTGATTCACCCATATTCCTCTATCTTGAAACTTTAAAACCTTTAAAAGGTTTCTTCCTTCCATAAATCACATGAATCCAGGGTCCACATTCTTCAGATTCCTTCAAAGTAATGCTATCTTATTCAATCTGACTTATTCTAGCTCCATTTACAGAATTTACTTCACATCCTTGCTTCTTGGTACTATCATTCACCATCTTTCTGCCAGATAAGGGATTTATCTTGGAACTATCAGAGTTACTACATTATTTAAGCTCAAGACCAACTCTTCCACATTTATAACATAATAAGGTAATCTTCTCATATTGTATTTTTTTAAAGAATCTTCCTGAAATTCCATCCACCCTTAAGGAAGTTTCTCATCAAGCTTTGTATGAACACAAACCCTTGCAAATTCCCTTCTCCCCCATTTGAACATGTTGCCATCCAGATACATAAGAGTTCCCAGCATTGAAGCTATTCTTATAATGTTAGTATCATCTCAACAAAATAATGGCAGAAAAGGAAATCTGATCCATATAGGTGAAAACAAATTCTTCATAGTTAAAGGAGAGAATTCAAGACTCCAATTCTCCATACTAATAATATGGCCCTCCACATTCCATGGTCCTCCACTAAGAACATCATCTTTAACTTCAGAAGAGTAGAAAGAACACATAAACCAATCATTGCCTAATTGGTTAAATAGAATAAACCGAAATGCTTCCATTGTTTTCTAAGTTCAACACTTATAACAGAGAATGGAAAAGATTCACCAAATACTTTAATAACCACAGAGTTGCGAAGTCTATGAATATTAGAATTTTCATTCTCATGATCGAGTTTAGTAGCTACTCCATCATCAGACATACAAATCTAATTTTCCACATTTGCAATCTTAATATTAGGACGCATATTCCGTAAATTAGGAAAATTATCGGTCTTCTAAGATAAATCAGAATTGTCTTTATTCACTATAGCATTCAGAGAAGAGACAACATCAACATCGGAAAAACATACTCTTCTATGATTTGAAGAAATAGGCTTATTATCATTCTCAATAATCGAGCTAACTAATTGCGCATACGAAGATTTATTTAGAATTCCATTAGCATCACCATTAACAGATTTGGAGAATATGTTAACAAATAATTTGGCACCATATGAGGATGAAACTACATAGTCAATACTTTTGTAATTGTCAGCGGTATCACCTTTATTTTCTTCAATAATTTCTTTACCTTTTCTAGAGAGATTTTCTTCAACTCGGGCGGCAATCACTTTTGAACAATCCGACACATCTTTTATAATCAAAGGAGATCTAGTCGACAATATTTGTGGGGGAAGTAACGATGAAGACGGAATGATTGCTGGCAAATGTTGTTGATCATCCCCCGCCATTTTCGAAGAAATAGGGAATTTCAAAAGGAAACCAGTTTTTCTCTCCATAATTGGAGCTTCTCTCTCTAAACTTCCTAAAACGCAGTTGAGTATTACACTGATTAAAGTACTCGCCTCATTAAAGTAATATAAAATAATACCGAAAACAACACTGATGAAAGTGCATATTACAAGCATCTTTACACAACTTAATCACGATTAAAGTTAACAAAGAACCCTACCATACCGAGTAAACAACTTTATCTTCTTGAACCACACCTCTCATTCTCCATGCTTTACTAGTTTAAAATTTTTCTGAGGATTTCAACGAACTTCTTAGGAGAGGTGATCTGTGGGAAATGGGCATTTTTTTCAATGTTCACCAAAGATGTCTCCCCCTTCAACTTGCGCTTCATATAATCCCCAACAACAACTGGCACAACGATATCCTCTGTTCCCTGAATTATGGTGCAAGGAAGGTTGACATGCTCAAGAACATGCCTTTGATCACTGAGGAATATCATCTTGGCAAGAGGAAGAGCTGCCGTGGGATTCATGCCTTTGAACGAATCAATGAGCTTCTTCAAGTGAATTTGATCAGTAATACCCGAAGCCATTGGTGCGAATTCTTCAGCCCAGGCTTGAAAATTTGTTTGTATGTTTGTGAGTATGTTCTCCACGTCGGTGAGCTGAAATCCTCCTTGGTAGTCATCTGAGTTTACATACCTTCATGATCATACGATTTATTTTTTAGAATTTTTGGATATAAAGTCACCCAATATAGTGAGGTTTGAGGACTATTGTAAAGGCATGAGTGCATATGTGCAATTATAATCTTGTTTATCCAATATAGTGAAGTCATCCCCTTCGCATCGTGTTCATTGAGTTTGATTGTGTGATTTTATTTAGTTATTTATTTATTTGCACATTAATTGATATCAAAGCCAGATTTCGGGGGAATTTCTAGGGGCGGCTTAAAAAATGGGAAATCAATCTATTCTTTCAATTCGTATGGTTCGTCCAGGCAAAGGAAGAGATTGGGGATCATTTTTCCTGTGTGCACGGGGCTGAGTCAGAGCATGCAGATGGTTTCACATGGGAGCATGCTGAAGATGATGCATGTCACAACTAGGTTCTAGCGGAGATGTGAGCACTATTTTGCACGGAGCAGAGGCATGTGATCAAGTTCTTGAGATGCATTGCAAGCATATTCGATCACATGAGGCATGCACAACACGCAGGATAAAGGGTGTGGTTGCTCGAATACGGCTGCAGCATGCACGTAAAGGTTAGATCGTGCGGATCTGGTGCCACCAAGAGTGTTCAAGTCAGAGGTTGGATCACGCAGGTTTGGTGCAAGTTGTGCATGGATCAAGGTTGAAAATGTGGAAGCTGGAGGGATTGCGTGAGACGAGGTCCTGAGACTCTTTTGTGTGGGGCTGAGCCGAGCCAGGAACAACAGCTGCTTCTACATGTCTTGGAGAGATTGAGTGAAGGCTTTATTCCTATGAACTTTTTGTTTAGAAAGGGAAATCGAGATGATTAACTGTGTGATCTTACAACAGGGCTATTGTTTTTTTTTTTTTTTTTTTTTTTGGGAAGCATAAAAAGAGTCGAATTGGTGCAATTCTAGCAATGTAAGGAGGCTGGAAAATAGTGTTGGCTATGAAATCTAATAGAGACATTGAAAAATCTACCTCGATGGCATAAAAGTCACCACTTCATCAGGTGTTTACATATCCGGTCACCGGTCAAGATCAGTGTGACAAAATTTGATGGCAAAGGAAACTTTGGCTTGTGGAGATATGTGGTGATGGATGTGATGTGCTCTTTGAATCTATAGAAGTTCTGGATAGTGATGAAATTCTGAAGAGTTATTTGAGAGTGATTGGCTAAAAATGAATCGGAGTGCCTATGGATTAATTAGAAATTGTAGTTCGAGTTTAGGGTGATGGTGAAGACTTACATTGTGAAATTGTTAAAGACTTTAGAGAACTACTATCTAATGAAGAGTATGCAAAATCTTCACCATATGAAACATCTACTCTACAAATTTTAGAAGATAAATAGGGTTACTATATATGAGCACATGAATGATTTTACAAAGCTGTTGGTAGATCTATTAAAACTAGATGAGGAGCTTTGAGATGAAGACAAGGCACTCCTATTGAATTCACTTTCGGATGAGTATAAAAAATTCACGTTGATACTCTTTCATGAGAAGGAGGTCTTGAATTGTTGTGAGGTGACTACAGCATTGTTGAGCACGAATCTCAAGGCATATTTAAGTTGGGAACTTTTAAATTAAATTGAAGGCCATCTAAACTCCAATTTTAGTAAACATATAGTCAAATTAAACATGTCACGGAGACGAACCCAACAACAACAAAATTGGTTCAATCCAAACACAAATGCGTCCAAATCAAAGGATTGAATCATATTTTGAAGGTTCAGAGCATTAATTGGATGAATAAATACTTTAAATATGGCTTACTTATAGTTAAACTGAGTGGGTGGATGAGACAAATCCAATGAGCCTAAGGTCACTTAATTATGATATCATTTAAGCAGATAAACGCTTCACAAATGCTCTATAATTGAGGGGATGCACTCCAAATTTATCCAAGATCTTCTCCATAGTTATAGGGCATATGATGGGATCTATATAATGAACTATTAAATTTTTTAAAAGTCTAGAACTCTATTACCCCAAAATAATACTTAAATTTTCTTTAATATAAAATTAATAAAACCTCACTTAATATACACAACTATACATGTCAAATATAGTAATAACTTGATATTGTAGAATGTCGAACCCATGAGGAAATATGCTTACTAGCAATACACTACTGTTATCCACTCTAATTATAATAATTATATATCCTACTAAAATAAAATTGATAATTGTAGAGAACTATCACTAAATAAAATAGTTAAAATATTGCATACAATATTTAATTTAAGTGTTTTAGATTAGTGAATGTAAATATCATGTTTCCTAATGAGACACTTAATTATAGATGTGACACAGAGCATATGAAGCCCTAGATCTCTATTGAGCTTATAGGGGTAAAAAAGTAATATGGTGACCTCCTATAGTTATAAGATCTCATTAAGAACCTAGAATATTTTACATATGTCTAGGTATACAAACATCATATCTTAATTATTTTTTTTGTTCTTACATTTTCTCCATCGAGGCTATACGTCACACTATATTTTAATTATACATATGGCCATTATATACATTTAATTAAGAATGAAATAATATTAAAGACATCATTTAACAATACGTAATACTCATATCATATTATATAAATGGAAGTAGTGGAATTAAAATATTATGGTTTTTAATACCCATTATATAAACTCTTGTTATAAATTTGGAGGACCCTTTTGGTAATCAAAGGCTTATTTCTTCTATGAGAGTTTCGAAAAGAGAGCACTGCGAAAAGAAGAAAAATGATGAGTTTGTGTGAGAGGGAGAAGAGCCTTGAGTGATTCAAGAGAGTGTGGCAGAGGTATTTGCTTGATTGCTCTAACCATGTTGCATTTGAGTTACTCAGAGTGTGTCAGCATTTTTCTTGAGGGAAGCTCTTTGAAGAAGTTTTTGGTGATAAATGTCATCGGCTACTCTGTCGCACCGAGGAGTTGAAAGGAATTTAAACTACTCCACTACACCGAGGAGCTAAAAGGGTTTTATGCTACTCCACTACACCAAGATGGTGAAAGTGATTTCAACTACTTTGATGCATCGAAGAGGTGAAATAGAGTTTGATTACTCTGTGGCACTGTGAAGGTAAAAGGGATTTTGGATACTCTGCCACAATAAGGAGGTGAAAGGCTTTTTGGCGGCTCTACTAGATCAAGGAGGTGAAAGGAGATATTATTTAAAAGAGGTGATTGTTTAAGATTCTTCACCATAAGTTCCAAATTTCAAAATAAAATTTTATTACTAGACCCTACCCTTCTTCCTTTAGTGTCCAACCAGATAAAATAATTAATAAATCCACTTCTAAGAACATAACATATATTTATTGCTTTAAATGCCATGAAAGATGGCACATTAAAAATCAATACAACAACAACATCACTTTATCCCATTACGTGGGGTTGGATGCATGAATACTTTTTCTCCATTGTGCCCTGTTAAGAGTTAAACTCTCATATAAAACTTATAAAGAAAGGTCATTTATAATTTCTAACTAAGTATTTTTAGGGCTACCTCTACTTTTCTTAACATAAGTCAAATCTAATACATCTACTTTTCTAAGTGGATCATCAGAATGTCATCATTCTATATGACCAAACTATCTAAGTTGACTCTCACTAATCTTTTCTTCCATTGGAGCTACTCCAACCATTTCACATATATGTTCATTTCAAATCCTATCTCTAAGAGTAAAGCCATTCATCCACCTAAGCATCCTCATCTCTGCAAAACTTAGCTTAATATTATGCTTTTCTTTTAATGACTAGCATTCTACACCATAAAGCATTGCAGGACTAACCATGATCTTATAGAATTTTTCCTTAAGCTTGAGGTGGACTTTTCTATCACACAACAAGTCCAAAGCATTCCTCCACTTTAACCATCTAACTTGAATTCTACTAATACTAACCCTATCTATTTCACCATTACTCAGAATAATAGACCCAAGATATCAAAAATATGTACTCTTATTAATGACTTGATCAGTCAAGGTCACAATCTCTCCACAAAAACTATTATTACTAAAATTACACTCTATACACTCAATATTAGATATACTCAAATGAAATCCTTTAGACTTTATGGTTGACCTCAATAATTCAATTTTTCCTTCAATTTCCTCTCTTTTTTTAAAAGAAATGCAATTGCATTAAAAGCAAAATAAAAACCCTTATTACAAATTCAACTTCCTCTCTCATCTTTTCAACAAGAAGAATATCTTCAACAAAAAGCACACACCAAGGTACGACCTTTTGAAAATTTCTAGAGAGAACATCCATGTCTAAAGCAAAAAGATGTGAACTTAAGGCTGATCCTTGACGTAATCTAACTAAAGTCAAAAAATACTTTGTAAAACCACCTTCTGTCTAAACACAAGTAATAACTCTTGTAGACATATCCTTAATAACTTGTTTTATTTTTTTTGAATAAAATGCCAAATGCAGTAAATGAAAAAATGAAATAAACCTACATACAAACTACTAGGTGATAGCACACCTATCACCATCCTCCACCAATATAGACATAAAACTAGGAGGCACATTATTACAAGTGAGATCATCCCAAATAAAATTTTCTTCTAAAGCTAAACTAGCACAACAATGTGCCAAATTATTAGCATTTCTATAACAAAAATAGAAAATGACTGAACTAAAGTCTTTGAGAAAAGATAAGTCTTCAAACTCAAAATCTCTTTGGCTATCATAAAACTTTTCCGCCGATTTTTGAAGATGCTTGATGACATTAAAATTATCACCTTCTATGATAATCCCTTTGGCTTCCATCATGCATTCTTTAATTACCACCTTTAAATGTTGAAAAGCAGCAAGTTCCAATGCTCCTATATTCCAATGAGAGCATTTAACACCAAAAGTTGAGAGGAACCTCCCTTTATGATCTCTAAACACACCACCAATACCTGCCTTATACGACTGTGACAAAGCTGCATCAAAGTTGAATTTAATCCACTCGGGGGGAGGGGGTGCCAATAGGAATGGATCAGCCGAAGATGGTTAGTTCCCCAGATTCCTGAGATTAGACCAAAATTCAATGCATGGGAGGCTAAACTGATAGCATTGGAAGTAATGAAACTTACACTAAATTCTTCATCTCCATGCTTAATCCAATTCCTACTTTTCCAAGATACAAATACCATAGAGCAATACAAATTACCAATGAATTTATTTTTACCATATATAACTTTCAGTTTTGAAATGCACTAAATTAATGAAGAAAATGTTGGAATATTGAATCCCCACATATTCAGCATAGATGTAACTGAATTAACCAAAGAGCAATTCCCAACTACATGATTGAGATTTTCAACTTCCAAGCAACCCCTATGACAAGACTTGTTATTTAACATCCTTCTATAGAATAAAAAATCATTGGTCGATAAGGCATTGCTGAGCAAACGCCACCAAAAGCATACAACTTGTGGAGAAAGATTTAATTCCTTGATCCATTTGTAATACTCCTCCTCATCAACTTTATTGTTATTAGCCAACAAAGCTGATATAGAATTTTCGGATAATTTTATAATCAGTTCTAGCTGGTCATGGCAGTTATTATAAATCTGAATTTGAGAAATGCAATCCACCATACTCTGTCAAAACCACCTCTCCTTAACATTGATAAATTCCAGTTCCCATCCTCTATAAACTCCCTTAATTTTGGGAATTCTTCATCAGAACCAGAAACCGCAATAAATGTAGGCCATTTTTCAGGACATTTATCAAAGATCCAAACATCTTTCATAATGTCAATAGAATATCTGAAACCAATTTTCCATCTCACCAAAGATTTGAGAGCTTCCATACCACTTAGGAGAATTGTCCAAGTAATTGAGCTGTTTTTCTTGACTTCTACATTCCATATGCTCCCATATTTAGCCAAAATAGATCGGTTTAATAAAGAATGAGAATTCTTGAAAAAGCTCCATAAAAATTTGGCTCTAAGAGATCCCGAAACAGAGACAGCTGAACGCAGTCCCCTTCCACCTTTAGAAACTGGTTTACACAGTTCATCCCAAGAAAGATAATGCATTCCTTGAATACCACCAGGCTTATTCCAGATAAAGCCTCTACAAAGCTTGTCAATTTTCCTCAAAATGTTTGTTGACCTCATTTTTGTATGAGGTCACTAAGGCCCTTCCAAACTTCAAATTAATTCTAGATCCTAGGATCCACTCTAGAACTTAGGATCCTTCTAGGTCCAAGACCTTAGAGCCTATTCTAGAGCCTAGGATTCCCTTAAATTCTAGATCTTAGAATTCTTCTAGATCTTAGGATCACTCCAACTTCAAATCAATCTCCACCCTTGATCAACCTCAATTTTAAATCAATTCCTATATTTGATCCACTCCAATTTTAATTTGATTCCTACCTGTGATCAATTTGAATCTCAAACTCCATCCAATTCAAATCCAAATTAATTCAAATTTCAAACATATCCAAACCTTGATCCAATCAATTTGACAATCCAAATTTCAATCTAGACTTTAATCCAAACTTCAATCTAGCTTTGACCCTGTCCATTTATTAACAATCACCACATGATTGTAAATGGTTTGGATATTTCAATTTTAATTATTCAAACCTGAAATTCATTCCGAATCCAGAAATCCAAACTCAAATCCTAAGTCTTAAGGCCCTATCCTAAAGACCCTTTTCAGAGATTTTTCAAACATTTCAAAACCCAGTCAAATGATCTTTGATTCAGAGTCTATCACTTGCAAAGTGATAAGACATGTCTCTAGAGGTTACCCTCCAATTTTGAGCTCATTCTGAGGTCTCTAACCCCAGAATCTGAATTAAAATTCAAAGGCTGTAAAACCTTCAAATATTTACAGCCTAAGCCACTGAACCTAACCCCTTTGAGATCTTGACCTTGGAACCCTTATCCAAGCCTCCAATCACTTCCAGACCCTTGATTTTAACCCATTGAGCAGTAAACTGCATTTTTCAGACCCATTTTTAACCATAGTTGACCAATAGGTCAAAATTGACCAAAATACCCCTATGGGGCTCAAATAGGGATTCCAAACCAAATGAGCTCCAAATTGGATGCAACCACCTTTGAAAAATTTAAAATGTCATTTCAAATCTTTTGAACCTATTTCCAACCCTTGGGTCAACCTGGTTGACCAAGTCAACTGGTTTGACCCAAGAGGCCCTTTAAGGGTCCAAACATGTGTTTTGACCCAAATGACCTCTCTAAGTCATCCAACCACTTCCTTTGAACCTGAAATATCATTTCAAACTTGTTGAGCCCAAACCCAGACCCTGGGTCAACCTGGTTGACCAAGTCAACCCAGGTTGACCAAACAGGCCCTTAGGGGCTCAAATAGGGATTTTGGTCAATTTGACCTCCCCAGACCTAGGAACCACCCTCAATGGTCTTCAAATATCTTTTCAAATTTGTCCAGCCCAGATTCACCCATTGGGTCAACCTGGTTGACCCAGTCAACTTAGGTTGACCCATTAGCTCTTAGAGGGTCTAAATGGGTTAAATCGACTCATCTGAGCTCTTCAACCCCTATTACCTATTCAAATCAATTCTTGGATAAGGCTCAAGTGTCACTTGACATTTGGTCAACTTGACTCAACTTGAGTTGACCAAGTCAACCCTCAATCCTTAGTGACATTGGCTCCCATTTTCCCTACCCTTGACTTTTGACTTTTGACTCTTAATCAAACTATCCTAAATGACCTTTTACCTCTCCAAATGCCACATCACTAACTTTGACCTAGTTGACTGGTCAAACCAATTCAACAAAGCCCTAAATCCCTCCTTGAATTAGTCAAACCATCTATTTAACTTCAAGGAGTGTGAGATTAGGCTTGGAAGCTCTCCCATTGGCTGCTCCTACTTCCCTTCATGCCACATCACCAGCCTTGACCTGTTGACTGGTCAACCTGGTCAAACTCAAGCCTAAACCCCTTCTAGAAGGCTTTATCACATGTTAAGCTCCTTTCCCTTGATTTAAGCTGCCCAAGGCCGACCCATTAGTGCCCTAAAGCTCTCTAATAGGCCCCTTAACCGAGCTCTGCCCCTGGTTTAGCCATAAATGGCAATCCCTCTCCTCCACTCATCCCAAGTCCACCCAATGGGAATGAGGCATGTCCAGCCTTTGGGGCAGCCTTCCAGCTTTCCCAGGGACAGGTGGCATCATCTGGAGAGCCCAGGAGTCAATCCCAGCCGTCCAAATTCACCCAGGCCGCTTGAATAGGGAAAAAAGTTGATTTTGAGAGCATTGGATCAAAGCACTTTCTCTCACTCATTCTAGCCTCCCAGATCAAGCTCTCTATTCGTTTTGGATCTCCAAAGCCCTCTCTACCTCCCCACTACAAAACCCAAGTGGTTGCACGTTACCGGCGGCGAGTTTTCCGGCGAGCCCACCACCTAGACCGTCCCAAGCCTATAGCAGTCGATCCAGACGTGTTCGAGCTCGGGTTTGTGCTGGGGATCTTCACTTGGACAGTCTACAAGCTCATCCATCCAGAAATTTCAAAGATCTAACAGTATAACTCCTTAAAACCTTAGATCTAGTTCACATTAGTTAGATTTAAATAGCTTCATGTTTTTAGGGCTTTGGCTGAAACCAATCTTTCCCCATTATTTCTGTTCATTCCTACTCTCTAAGTTTAAAATTTCAAGTGATTTGGTCCACCTGATCGGGAGAACGAACCAAAAAACGGATTCTAGGGCGTCATTCGCAGTTCGCTGCAGATGTACATTTTCTAGGCCGTTGATCACGCGATCAACGGTCTAGATCTTGCCGTTCCGCGCCTTGGTTCGACCGTGTATTCGGTTTAGCATTCGATCGATCGACCGGCGAGATCAGGGCTGTCCATTCGGAACAGCGGGATCAAACCTCCGCCGTTTGATCTTCTTCTGGTGAGATTAACCGCGGGATCCGATCTCAACCGTTAGATCGAACCCGCGGTTAATCCAACGGCTGCCATGAGCCGCTGACGTGGTTAAGTGGAAACCGCGTGAAGCGGCCCGCGGCCAATGCGTGTCCCCGCCGTCACGCGGTTTCGATCCCGCGAATCCGCACGTGCCGCGTGTCTGACCGCCGCCGTTTAATTAAGGAAAATGTATTTTTAATTTTTTTTAATTACTGAAACTTCAAAAAATCATAGTAAATCAAATACAAGGTCAAAAAATGAGTATAATATATCATTTTCTTCAGAATTCTGTCTAGTTTATTTTAAAAATAAAATCAAACCTTTTTATCTATTATTTTAATGGTAATTTGAGAAATACATAAAAGGCTACTCTATTTTACATTAATTATTTATAAATTATTTTTATTTGAAATTTGGCATGCATGTCTTTGAGTGCATGGCTGATCTCCAGAAAAATTTTCAATATTATTTGAGTGGATTTTGATAGTATTTAGAATTATTGGAGCATATTAATTTTTTTTTTAAATTTAATTAAATGTTAAATATTTTGAAAATTATAAGGAAAATCTTTTGTTATTATCAAACTTCCCTGGAGATCAGTGGTCTTTTCAACTCATCAAAATGTATTCTAATAATATTTTTAATTATTTTATAATATATATATATATATATACATATATCCATTTATATATATACATTTCAAAACCTATTTTTAGACTATATATATGTAAATCTTTAAGTGTTTAAGAAGTCACTTGAGATCTTAAATGTAGGATGACCATGTTTGAACAGAAATAAAGGGGATGATTAGTGGATAATCATTCCTTGATTATTCACTAATTTTGTCTTAATTATGTTAATTAGTTAATTGCATGCTTAAGGTGCACACACCACCTAGCCTAGGCTCTCCTAGATCTAAGGACTTGTTTGCTTGCTATTTGTGTATGCATGCCATGTTTACTCAAAGGGTTAGAGGAACTTTGATTTGAACCTATTCAAAACTAGTGACACAATTAAGGACAATAATTAGGAACTTTGAGTAGAAAACTTAGAAAATTTATTGTGCTTAGAATTGATATCCATTTGACTTGGAACTTGAACCATTTAAACTTAGTGACATTCTTAGCCTTAGACAATTTATTTTACTGATTTTTGAAATCATTAAGACCACTAATTAATTTTCTAAGTCTTAAACCCTTAATTAAGCCTTTAAAACTTCTAAAAATTGTAATAAATCCAATTTAAATCCAAAAATTACATATAAACCCTCAAACTGACCAGAATCTAGTCCTTAATCCATGATAATTGAAAGCCCCTTGATTTGACAGTAATTTAAACCCTAATTTAATTTTAAGTGAAAATCAATTTTTAATTAAGATAATTAATTAATAATAATTAAAAAATCCCAAAATCTCCCAAACACTTGGGGATTCATCCTTAGGTTATTTCTGACCTTTGGAGGTGTTTTCAAGAGATTGGGAACTTTTTTGAAGCAAAATCACAAAAGAGGTTTTCTAATCAAGAAATTTCCAAAAATTCATTAAATAGTAAAAATTTCAAACATTCATAACTAATTCCAGAAAAATCCAAATCACCCAAACTCACTTGCATTCAATTCCTAATAAGCCATAATATTTATTAAAAATGTTAAACTCCAGAAATCTATAATATTTCAAAAAGTCAACAAATTGGTCAAACCGTAGTTAAAACTAGTTCAAAACTTCAAACCTTCGTAATAAAATGTAGAAAAATCCGATTTCAACGTACTTACCTTCTAACTGATCGTAGTAAGGTCTAATATTTTAATAAAATACAAACATTCCAGAATTTGAGCTTAATCAAAAAGTCAATTTTCAACCCTTTAATTAAATCATTGAAATATTCAAAAATTCATAAAATTCAAAATTATTCTAAAACTCCAGAAAATATTGGTTTAATGCTTAAAACACTTAACAAATCCTTTAAAACACAACAACCACCCTAAAGTTGAAGTTTATTGGCTGGACTACTCCGGGCTGCGGGGCTAGGTGTCCTAAGGAGGCTGGTTCCTCGAGCCTGGTGGCACAACGCCACGAATGAATTCTAAAGGGTGTCAAACCTTAAAATGGATTAATTTTTAATTATTTAACATTTTAAAAAAATCTCTAATTCAATTACATTAATTTGGTTTATCGGCTGGACTACTTCGGGCTGCGGGGCTAAGTGTCCTAAAGAGGCTGGTTCCTCGAGCCTGGTGGCACAACGCCACGAATCAATTAATGGCAAACTTAAATTAATCAAGCTTTTAAAATCAGTAACTAACTCATTTTAATATTAATCCACTCTTTTAATTCCAACCAATTTAAATAACTTAATCAACCCCGATTGCTACTGGGTAACCCAGGCCTACGAGGCTATTAGCTTAGCCCCAAGGAAGGTGAAATAAACTTCACGGCCTCGGTGTGAAACAAAGATAGTAATCAATTAACTTTTAAAATATGTCTAATTAAAATTCTTAATCCATTAATACTTAAATTTTAATCTAAATTTCCTCTTAAGCCTTAACAAATCCACACTTTTAGACAACTCCAATTAATAACCCACTTTAGGATCTACCCCAGCCACACGACCTTTCTCACACACTTTAGATGATGTGCTAGGACAATCAACTCTAGATCTAAGTTAGGCCGGTGTTTACTTTACTGCTGTGTGCCGGATTTTTCGTAGTTTTCACTGCATGTTGTGGATGAAATTGCTTTGCTGTACCTGCTTACTTTTTCTGTACTCTGTGGATGGATTGATGTGTTTGGCGACTAGATTACCCTTAGGTTAGGTACGATCTGGATGTTGACACAGTTTTCTGCAGGTGGCCACGCTCATGCAGGGCAATATAAAAAAGGGGCAAATCAAAAAAATGCATAAATATTATAAACTCTTTGCACAGGTGCTTCAGCTGCTAAAGCCCCCAAATCATAAAAAGAGCGTGGCCAGTGTGTTTACTTTCTTTTCTGCTCATATACGACTGCTTGGGAATAACTTCTTTTTATATATTAATTGCTTAGGATAACCCTGCAGGTGAGTCTAGATTTTATTTTGATATCAATGTAATTTGTGTAAGTGTCAAGTGTTGTGAAAGTTTATTTTTGAGTTGGGATACATAGATCCAAAGCTTGGATTCCAAAGAGGAAAGGATACCCCTTTAGGGAACACTCCTTTTCCATTTGGAAATCCAAATTTGGATCATACCTCTTCTTTACCCAAAGAGGAAAGAGTGGCCTTCCCCTTAAAGGAAGTGCCCTCTTGTCCATTTGGGTAATCCGCTACGAAGATTCCAAGAAGATTGAAGAAAAGGAGTCCAAAGAAGAATGAAATTGAAGATTTGAAGATTTGAAGATTGAAAGTATCCCACTCAAAATAACTTGCGTCATTACTAAGTTTAGAATCCGGGTTGTTGTCAGTGGTGCCCGGCCACTTTACTTTCTGTAATATTCTGGTTTGTAATAAGCAAGGCAACTTTGCCTATGGACATTTATTAATTAGTTAATATTTGATGTGATGAATTGATTGTCTTTAGGATTACTTGTTTTTACTAGTTTTTTGGCGATTGTATGCCGCTTTTTGTTTTCGCCTGGATACGTGAGACTCGTGAGGGTGTGAAAGTTTTCTATTCATAATTTTAAAAGTCTAAAATTTTAGTGAGTCTAAATAACATAGAAAGATAACGAATCTAGGGAATTAGCCGGGGATCGACCCCGGGATCGCATGCATATTTTTGCATTACTCTTTCCTTGCTTTAGACCCTTCCCCGCCTGCGGGTAGAGTCCGGATAGTCTGACCTATGAGGACAAGGTGCCGGACCTGGGGAAGTCCAGTCTTCTAAAAAATTATTTTATAAGCCTATTTTTAAAAATTTCAAGCATATTTGATTTGAGGTTGTTAACCAGCATGCATTGCATTAGATACAAATTAAAAGAGTCAAAATTTTAATTTCATAGTCCTTATCATTTTAGCACCCAACATAAGTCAAAGGGGCCAATTAGGAGAATCTCTAGATGTCGGCCCCGCCTCCCCAAAACTTTAATTATAACGTCCCTACCACTCTTTCATAAAAGACCGGATTCATGTATTTTAAATCGTTTAGGTGGTTAGCTGGCTCCCCAATCCAGGCCGGGGTAAGTCCAGGTTTTGCACTGTATTAGTTAGGATCGGACGACTGTGGTCCAGTGTCCAAAATAGATTTAGGATCCGGGGCAGATCTTTGATTATAAGACCCCAAATTTCGGGAATATAATCCCAAATTTCTAATAAAATGCTCAACTCTAATTAAATACCATTTCAAATCCAAAACATAAAGCCCAACACTTAGATTAAGTTGGGACACTTCCGGATGGTTCTGGAATCTCAAAGTGTCCCCTACCTCTCATCCTTTAACTCCGTTAATAACTGCTCAATTTTGATCCATTCTCTTTTGATTTTCCAATAATTCTATTCATACTTTGATATCACTCCTAGAAACTCTAAACAAAATTTTGCCATTATTTTAATCGGGAGTTTTCGTAGGAGATTTTATCTCCCTACGATGTAATTAACTACGAGGGCTTGCGCTCGTAGGAGATTTGGAACCCCACACACCTGATTTTAAAGAAAACTCAATTTCTAAAACTTCATTAGATTTCTTTGGGAAAAGTTAAATAATGATCATCATGGTCGCATTAGAAGAATTATCGTAGAATGGTGTCATTTCTCTTTGGGGAGATACATCCTTCTTCGATAAGGCTTTGGATGCGAATGCGACGATCATGTTTCTTGAATATTGTAATTGGGTACTTAGTTGAACTATACTTTGTCCCCTCGGGGCCATATAAAGTTCTTCTTAGAACCCGATCATAGTATTCAAGATGAGTTTACATAATTCTAAGTCTGAACACCGTTATGAAAGTTTATTTTCGTCCTTCAGGGTGATATACTCTTTCTAACGAGTCGATTCGACCTTAGAATTAGAACTCAACCTTAATCTTAAAATCCCCAAAGAAAACTAATAATTTTCAAAACCTGTTTTCCAAAATTCCACCAACAATGTTCAATGGGACCAAAGAGTGAGACACAAAAAATACGAGAATAGCTTGTAGCACGGTTTTTACCAAAATAGTTCTCCCAGCTAGTGAGATGAATTTATTCCCCCAAACATTGAGTTTACCTTCAATTTTCTCAATAATGTTTAGGAAATCAGATGACAACATCCTCCTGAAGTCCATTTTAATTCCAAGATAGGTAAATTCCTTATCTTCTTTGAATTTGAATAGTTTCAGAATTTTTTTCCTACCACTTCTCCCCACCATTTTCCCGAACAAGACATTAGATTTTTCCTTGTTTACATCTTGTCTCGTCCATATACATTAATTAGAGATAATTTTCTTGATCCTTCTCATCTGGCTCAGCTTAGCTTCCGAAAATAACAGAATCTCATCAGCATACATTAAATGATTTATCCTAGAAGCATTAGGATCAACTTTAACTCCCAAATCCTTCCCATTTTTATGAAATTCATCAGACATCAATTGAGAGCAAAGAAGAAATATATAAGGAGATAGTGGGCAGCCTTGACGAAGCCCACTTATAGCTTCAATCCAATCTGACTTTGTTCCATTCAATATAATAGAAAATTTGGGATCCATGACACATTCCAAAATTAGATTACCAAACTTTATAGGAAAGCCAAAATAATCCAACACATGCTTGATAGCCGGCCAAGCCATACTATCATATGCTTGCTCCATATCTATTTTGATCGCGATCAATCCTTTTTTAGATTTTGAAAATATAAATTTATTAAACAGTTAATGAACCAATAGGATGTTGTTCGACAACGATCTACCTTTAATGAAATCCATTTGCTCCTCAGAAACTATTTTGTAAATTACTTTCATAATTCTATTTAAAATGATTTTGGAAATCACCTTGTAAATAGACAAGCATAAACTGATCGGATGGTATTGAGAAGGAAAAACAGGATTTTAACACTTAGGAATAAGAACCACCATCATTTTTTTCCAATCATCATTCATTTTTTCATGAGTAAAGAAAAATTGAATTGCAATCCAAACATCTTGACTAATAACCTTCCAATAATGTTTAAAGAATGAGTAAGTTATCCCGTCCATACCTGGGGAGATGTTCGAACCAAGCTCTCTCACCACAGACTCCACTTCTTGGAAAGTTAATTCAGCCTCCAAACAATTTGAATCTTCTAAGCTTAATTTATAGAGCGGATTAGGCCATCCAGATAATTTGTATTCCCTCCTCCATTTGTTTTTAAAGAACTGCAGCAAAATATTCTCAATATCAGTTTGAGACTCAACCAAATTACCTTGATCATCCTTCATTTGATGAATAGCATTATGATTCCTTCTGCCATTAGCCATTGCATGAAAGAACTTTGAATTCCTGTCTCCTTCACTCCACCATATTATTTTGGCTCTTTATCTCCATCAAGCATTGATTCTAGCTAGTGTAATATTCAGCTCATGCACTTTTGCCCGAAGCAACATCAGTTTTTCCTCATTTAAACCAACAGTTGACTCTTCCACTTCCAGATCAGTAATTTCCGTTTTCAGTTTGTCCTTCGTCAAACCATGCAGATTTTTCATTTTTTCTTTACTCCAACAAAACAACGCCTTCAAAGTTCTGTTAAACTTTGAATTTAATTTTTTCATAAGGTCCCCTTCATAGCTTCTATTCCAAAATTTCTGAACAATAGTAGCAAATGCCAGGTAAGATACCCAGACATCTTCAAACCTCCAGCAGTGATCCACTTTCTCCATAGGATTAAAATTCTTCAGTAGGATAGGACAATGATCCGATGCAATCCTATTCAAATGTCTTGTTGAAGCTTGTGGAATAATTTGAAGAGCTTTAGTATTTAACAAACACCTATCAAGCCTCTCCAAAATTCTAGCACTTCCACTTTTATTATTACACCAAGTATACCTTGGTCCCACAAAACCAATTTTATGATAATCATTGAGATTCATAAAGTTTTTCATCTCTTGTGGTCCAAGGGAAAATTTGAACTTTTTCCCTCCCCTCTTTTCATCTTGAGAAAGAACACAATTAAAATCTCCCCCTAAAATAGAGGGAAGATTACTGCAATAAATGGATCCCAAAAACTCCCATAAACTCCTCCTATTATACAGATCACAGTCAGCATAAACTGTAGAAATCAACCACTTCATATTATTCTTCAACGAAATCATTTCCCCAACTACACACTGAGAAAAACATTTCAAATATGATAACATAGCTAGATCAGTCCTCCACATGGTCATAATGCCTCCAGATTGTCCCTCTGAAGGGTAAATGAAAACATCCCAATTACTTCCCAAACTTTTGCACACATCTTCTTTTTTAGTAGAAGACAATTTAGTTTCTACTAATCCAGTAAATAATACATCCCAATCATTTACAACCACTTTCAAAAAAAGTGAGGCCTCCCTCTTGATGGCCCCTCTACAATTCCAAAAAAGAATTGAACTCATTTGATCAATGAGGGGGAAGGAACCCCGATCCTCCTTCTACTTCCACCTTCATTCCTGTTGATTCTTATTGAAGAACTAATCGGACCCAATGACTTGATCTCCTTGCTAAGCTTGGTTTTTGAATTCCCTACCAGAGAAACAAAGTCTTTGCCTGAACCAAAAAATTCTGTCGGATTTTACGTGTTAACGGCGGATATAGTCCGCCGGTAATAGCATGTTTTCCTGTAGTGTCAGTAACTTTACCTCCTGAATTTCATGCATTATCTATGGAATAACTTCCATTTTCTGTAATCACATCTCTATTATCATTCTCTTTAATACCAAAATTTCCTAGTTCTCCTTCTTCCAGATCAGAATTAGCATTTATTTCAATAGGATTCACCACCTCCTCTTCAATACCATCCATCAACCTGAACATATTGTTTTCTGAAATTTGAATAAATTCCTTCTCCTGAACTTTTTCACTGCCTTTCACAGTTACACCACATTTTGAATCCTCCATTTTGTTGTAGTCCATCCTTTTCGAAGCATTTGAATCCAGAGCCATAAAGTTTTCTTCAGCATCTTCTTTACTTACTTCTTCATTTGGTTTTGAAATTCTGCCCTGAGCTTTCCCATTTTTAAGAATATACACAAACTTATTTTGAACCTCCTTAGTCTTCATCTTTCTCTTATGATTAACATGGATTTAAGGACAATAATTATCCTTTTTTTCAATTTCTCCTTTCTTAACTTCTTGTATTTGGCCTTCAAAATTTGTACCAGCAATCACATTTTGATTCTTGGACTTGCATCTCCATTATTGATCTTGCAATTGAAGCTCAAGTGACCGACCTTTCCACATCTATAAAAAAAGGATGAAACCTTTTCATATTCCACCTTTTGAAATAACCTTCCCTCTCTTCCATCTACATAGATTCCCAAAGGTAATTGTTTATCTAATTCCACCCGAACACATATCCTCGCAAATTCGCGTCTTCCCCATTGGAACATATTGCCATCGAACATAAGTGGTGTGCCTATGCAAAAAATGTAATCCTTGCGATATTTATCTCATCCCAACAGAATAGTGAAAGATTAGGCATTCTTATCCAAATTGGAGAAGAAAGGCCCTTAAAAGAAATTGTGGAAAATTGAGTGGACCATCTATCAATTCCCACAATGTCACCATTGACGAACCATGGTCCTCCAGTTAAAACCTCCTCCATAACATCTTCCGAAAAGAAAGAGCACAAGATCCATCCAGATCCCATCATCATCATATTAAATTTTCCAATATGTTTCCATTGTCATTTAAGTTTAGCTCCTATTATATAATTAGGAAGCTCTCGACCAAACACCTTGATCACAGTCGAAAATTTGAGCTTCTCTGAATTGGCTTAAACATTTGGTTCAAAGAGTTTTACAGCTACACCATCTTTTGACATGAATAAATCTTTTTCAACAAGATTTATTTTGATGTGTGATCTCTTAGCCCAAGGATTGGCTTGCCCAGCATTTTCTTGATTAACAATAGGTCGAACTTCTTTATCAGCATAATCACAAACAGTGCTCGTGACATCCATAACCTTCTGGACTGAAGGGGCTACTTCCAACTGTGTCATTGTCTTAGACACAATGCTACCAAATTTATGCACAATACGGTTCATTCCAGTTGACGATGAAGATTCACGATCGATCTTTTTTGGAATTTCAACAGATTTGGGAGTTTTTGCTTCAACCGAGCAGATAACCTGCGTTCCTTTTCCACAGCTTTGATTTATTTCTTGAACAGGGATCCCCAATGGTTCCCTGATCACCAGCGGATGAAATCCTTCTTGCATCTTCTGATTAAGATGCATATTTTTACGGACGGAGAATTTATCATCCAATCCCAAAGCTTTCCGGTCACCGGAGATGGTGACCGAAGAGCTCACCGGCATTCCCAAAAAACCAGCCAAGTAGCGACGAAGATGAAAATTTGAAAAATTCTTACCGAAATCTTGGAGCTTCTCTCTCTACTTTCTATAATCCTTAATAACTTGAATATAAGCATTATTAACCCCTTTCTTTTCTAGAACTCTCCATAGCACTTCTCTTCAAACTTTATCATCTACCTTCTCTAAATCAATAAATATCATGTGTAGATCCAGCTTATTCTCTCTATACTTTTGCATTAAACCACACAAAAAATGTAAAGCTTCCATATTAGACCAGCCCAACATGAATCCAAGTTGATTTTGAGAAACATTAGCATCACACGGTAACATATGATCCATAACTCTCTCCTATAGTTTTAAAGTATGGCGCATTAACATAATTCATCTATAATTCATAGAATCTTGTACATCACCTTTATTCTTAAAAATAGGAATCAACACACTCACTATCTACTTGTCTAGTAACTTTTTAATCTTTAAAATAATATTAAAAAGTTTAGTAAGAGAAGAAATTCCTCAATGTATAGTAAAAAAAATTATATTATTGGATCAAATATAAGATGAAGAGGTGAATGATAAAGTTAAAGAGATCCATGACGGCGCCACTTGTTTGATGAGGACATAGATCATCCTATAGATTTCTGAGTATGTGCACTAAGGTGTATGATATTGGCTAGGAATAAGATTGGAGAATTAAAAAAAAAAATTATCACATATATTATTGTAAAGATAAAATATACAAGTTGATTATTGATGGGGGTATTTATTAGGGGTGTAAATGAGTTGAGTTGAGCATGAGTCAAGGGGTATTCAAGCTTGACTCGTAAGTCAAATATCGAGCTTGAACTCCAGTTCAGCTCAAAAGTCAAGCTCGAGCTCGTCTTGAGACACTGAAATTGGCTCATCGAGCCATTCATGAAGTAGCTCAAATTTGTCATCCATTCATTTTTCCTCCTACCATTCATAAACACAATGAATTTCTTGTATTCATATTTTCCCGCTCACATGCATATGATGGGGAGGACCGAGGACCCATGTTTTATTTTTCCACTACGCTAGAAGGATCTCACATGTGTTCATGCTCGAGTCAAAGCAATATATGAGGAGGATCTCACATGTGTTCAAGCTCGAATCAAAGAGTCTAGAGATAGATGGGGAATGATTCAAGGATCACATGCATGCCAACTCGCAAGTTGATGATCGAATCGTAGCTACGTTCACACCCCATTACCCTTCCCCATCAGAAATCTTACACCCGTGGTATTTATATGAAAGTTATATCAATAGATACAAATTTAAGAATAAACTTAAAATTAAATACCATCCTAAGTTAATCATTATGAGATAGATAAACCACACCTCATTACTCCCCAACATCTTGAAGTCTAAAACTTATCAAGAAGGATAGTTATGAGGATCATATCTAATATAATATTTTTCCCATGGACATAACTCGTATCCTACTAGGTATACCTTGGGTCTATGACTTAAATGTGATAAATTATAGTTAAGATAACATATATGTATTTTAAACATCATGATATTACCATAAAGTTATTTCTTATAAAGCCAATAGTTAAATAGGCAGATACCTTTCCCCACAAATCTAGCTTTATAATCCAACTAAACTTAGTAAGAAGAAGAATACAAAATTTCTAATCATAATACTATGATCCATTACTATTAATGAGAGCATTGAGCACTGCTTATTCTAATACTAGAAATCTAATATGTTTGCCACCACCTATAAATATAAACATAGAAAGGGTAGGATTCAACATTACATTAAGAGAGTTTTATAATATCCCTTATCTTCTTGACATATTGATGTAAGAGAAATCACACTTGATCTAGGTGTGTAACACACACCCATATGATATCTCACCTATTATATGAGCTTATTTATATATATCCTTATAACTTGTCATATGAGGGATATTCAGCATGCTATCGATTTCATCCAAGATTCTCCATTATAAAATTTACTCCACTATTGAATGAATCCAATAGAACAAGGTAAACTTAAGATGGAAATAGATGAATTGGTAAGGAAACGCTTTCTCTAGGAGAGCTTAAGCCTTTTTGTAGTTAATGCTTGACTGATACTAAAGAAAAATTTTACATGGAGAAGGTGTATTTATAGAAGAGAAATTAATTAGATCACTATAAAATATAAGTTTTCAATTTCTAGACTGGATGAAATGCTTGATCTTATTGTTCAATATAATTATTTATTCAAAACTGACTTGAAAGTCGCAAATCAAGATTAGAATAGAGTTTCCATGGTTTAACTACTTTCTATAGAAAGTTCATTAAGAATTTTAGCATGAATATGACTCATATAATAGCTATTTTAAAGTAAGATGTGTTTGTATATATTATATCAGCTCATAAAGCCATCTAATAGATAATGGTTTGCATGACCTAATACTAGGGGTGTCAATATTTAACACGACATGAAAATCTGACTCGAACCCGACTCGTTCCAGGATTCGACCCGTTTAAAAAATTGGTCAGGTTTGAGTTGACCTGACAGGTTGCCGGGTCAACCCGGAAACTCATTTGAAATGACTGCTCGGCTGCCCGTGGACCTACTCGAGCCTACCCGCCCCCTGCCTGCACTATGCCCGGGTAGCTGCCTACGCGCCAGCCGAAGCTGCTCGCACGCCCGCTACGGCTGCTCGCACACCCACCCATGCGGCCGCGTCTGCCTGCTCTAGTCCGCGCCAGGTCACCCGCATCCGCGCCCACTAGCATCCCGCCAACCCGCCAACCTGCCGCCTGCCGCCCGCCATTCTGCCTTCCCGTGTTGGGTCAGGTCAACCCGGCAAACCATTGGGTCATGTATGGGTTCAAATTTTTGACCCATTTACATACCTGGGTCAGCTTAGGGTCAACCTGTTTGAACTCGGGTCAGTTCCGGGTATAACCTAAACCCAACCCGAAATTTGGTTTTAACACCCCTACCTAATACCCTACTCTTTGACTCCTAGACTTTAGTAAAATATTTAAAGTCATTTATGATGCTTCTAATGTAAAAGTATGGATGGTATATTTGTTACAATAGCTTTTAGACAAAGATGTTGAATGATGACGGATAGAAATATTCTTCATATGATGTCGGGTTGTATGCTATCATTCAAAATTCCAAAAAATTGGAGGCATTTATTTGTTACACAAGAGTTTCTCCTTAATAGAGATTAGCGTGTAATTAAATTCATAAATATTTAGAAAAAGATAAATTATAAGCTTGCTAAATGGGTTGAGTACCTTTTATGATTTCACTTTTGTGATTAAATATAAACCTGGTATAGAAATAAACCTGCAAATGCAATTTCAAGGGTTTCTTTGGCATTAGAATATCAAATTCTCAACTTGAAAGGCTATAAAGGGTTCCGCATTTAGGGTGTTTTACACATAGGAAAGTGCAAAAAACTTAAAATAAAATATTGTTGAGGTTAGTTAACACTGCATTAAATTTTTTATCTATATTTTACAATTGAATTATGGGCAGATTGAGGTGGTAAAAATATAATATAAGAAAACTCTTAAGAAGTTTCAAGACTGAAAGCTTAGGGAATTGATACTTACACCTAAAAGCAGAGATTGTATACAATATTACTATTTCAATATCTATAGAAAAAGTAAAAATTGAAATACTCTATCGTTATACCTCAAGGAAACCACTTGATTTTGCTAGCATATTTTCTAGTTCAACATTCACTTTTGTAAAAGATTTTTTTTTTTTTAATTTTCATGATAATATTAGGTATTCATTATAAATGACTAATATAAAATATAATGATACTTGCAAAAAAAAAAAAAAGATCATATATTTGAAAAATTATCCTCTATGGACGCTGAATGCAGTCCGGAAACCCATAAAAATGCACCGCGTAATCCTTTTACTGTACCGCACCTCGGTACTATTCGGTATCACGGCTCAGTACTACTCGGTACCACGGCTCATTATCACTTGGAACCGAGGCTCGGTATCACGGCATCCGAAAATAAAGCTACGTCCGGCGTCCGCTTAAAAAAAAATTCTCCATATATATATTAAGTATGTTATTAAATTTTTGTATTTTCATTATAAAAAAATATACTAGGCAGTGCATATTTCTTAATCATAAATTAGTAATACATTTTTAACGCATAGCTGTGGCTGTGGAATGTCAATGTACGAAAAACATATTTTATATTTTTTTATGAATGAAAATATAATTTATTGAAATAATTGGCTTAATTGCTGCATTATTGACGCATTTATTCTCAACATAATTATAAACACATCATTATATTCATCACTATCATATACTTTTTAAACAAAAATCAGCAATATGATAAATATTAATAACGTTTTTTTTTTATATATATATTTTTAAGGAAAATTAAACTACTTTATCCCCCTAATCAAATCAACAAATTTTCAGAAACCTGTGATATGATGAATATGATACTGGCCTATATACCATTGTTCTTAATTGTAATATTATGCCTCATAATCAAATATGTTGAAATATTCTGCATGTCACGGCTTTAACTAACCTTGGCGAGGCGCCCACAAGCACAAGGTGACTGAAGAGGTCCGGTCGCTTGATAGAGGCGAGGCAGCCTACCATGCCGGCCATGGAGTGGCCGACAAAGACGACACACTTTAACTTATTGTTGTCAAGGAGAGAGATGAGCTCATCGGCGAAGCCTTCGAAGGAGAAGTCCTTAGATGAATCGAAGGCCAATGGCGGCTTCACCGCCTCTGAGAAACACCAGTCGAAGAGAAAGAGCTGATAACGTTTTGATAGCTTGGGGACTACTTCGTCCCAAACGGCTTGGCTTGCCCCATAGCCATGGGAGAGAACTAAAGTAATTTCTCCATTGCCTATTAATTTTGAATTCATGGCTATGGTGTTGAGAGAGAGAGAGAGAGAGAGAGAGAGAGATTAGGTGACTTGGACGAATTTTGGTTATAATAGTGTTATATAGATGGAGTAGAGGGGAAGCATTTATTATCTTCTGGAGTTATGGTACTTATTTTACTTTCTATCAAGCTTTTTTTATTGAACCAAAAACAGATGCTTAAGAGTAGGAAAAAATATTATATCAGGAAATTTTAAGCAAAATTTACGATCAGTATTATTCTCAATTTCTTTTTGACCTAAGATGGATATAATATATAAATAATTAATACAATAATTTTAAAATAAGTTTTAAATTAATTTTTTTAATAATTAAGAAATATTTTGGCATTAAAAGGTCAAGATATAATTTTTTTCTTAATAATTGAATCGAAGAAGCTGATCCAACCTTGCGGGATAAAAACTTATTATTATTGTTGTTAGATGAACTAAGTTAGAGTCACATTTATGCTTTGTTTGGGACAACATTCTTATTGCTTCTTAATGAAAGAATGGATCCCGACGAGTTCATTAATTGATTGTAGTTGGTTGAGCGCATTCTTGAATTCAAGGAGGTACCAGCCGAGCGAATCGTCAAGTTAGCAGTCATAAAACTCAAAGAAACCAACTCGCTATGGTGGGAAAACTTCAAAAGATTAAGGAGCCGTTAAGGATGAATTAATTGTGACGTGGATGAAAAATGAAATGAGAGTTGCAATGAAAGTATATTCCTAAATAGCATAAATAAGATCTATTTTTAGAATTCACCCAAATACAACAATAACTATCCACTATTGAAGAATATGTGGTTGAATTTGAATAGCTATCCTAAAAGTTCAACGTCATTGAACCAGAAGAGCATAATGTAGCTAGATTCTTGGGAGGGTTACAACTCTCAATAGCCAATAAAGTATAGCCCTAGCCTTATTGAACCTTTAAAAATGTAGTCAATCTAGCCATGAAGATAGAAAAATAGCAAAGATGCTTCAAGAAAATCAATGTCACGAATTTTGTGCACGAGCCCTTATCGAAAAAAGAGTTACGCTAAACTAGACCCATTACCGGCCACAGTAAGTTACAAAAGGAAATAAATTAATCGACATAATTCCTCACATGTGATGTAACCCCAAGCCTCTATCCCTACTTGCATGTGTTTCAAGTGTCAAGGATTTGGGCATATAGCTTATAACTGCCTAAACTGTCGAGTTGTAACATTTATTGAAGAGCCCAAGGTCAAAGAACCTGTGGCTAATTTGACTATGAAGTCCTCTGACATTAAACTGACATACCATCGCGGTGATGACGAGAAACTGCTAGTCTTTAGATAAGCATTGAATATACATAAATGATGAATCATGATTATGTCATGGCATCTTTCAAACTAGATGTATTGTGAAGAATATGATAGGTATTATAATCATCGATAGTGAGAGTTAAAAGAAAGTTGTGGCCACCACTATAGTCGATAAACTTCAACTAGGCACCACCGATCACCCCAATTCTTATGCATATCGTGGATACATAAAAATACCAAATTGTAGATTTATAAGAGTTTTTTAGTGGATTTCTCATTGGACATTTTAAAGATATAGTCTTATATGATGTCATCCCAATGGATGTGTGTCACCTTCTATTGGGATGGACATGGAAATTCTACAAAAATACCATACATAATGGCACTACCAACAGCTATTCTTTCATGCATGACGATTAGAAAATAGTGTTGTTGCCTCCTCTATTTTAGAGGATGATCGAAGAACCCATGAAAAAGAATCTACTTAACCAAAAATTATTCCTCATAGACTTTAGGCTTGTTAAAGAAGGATTCTAATTGTTATTAATGGAAGAAAATGAACCTCTCCAATCGATACCCAAAATCGTCCATCCTTTGTTATAATAATATGTAGACATTTTGACCAGAACCTTCAGCCGTGCCACTACCACAGAGGGAAATCCAACACAACATGGATTTGATTCCAGGATATGTGTTGCCTACTAGACTGGCTTATCACCTATGACCCAGCGAACATGTGAAACTATAATGACAAGTAAACAACTTAATTATTAAAGGTTTTATACACCCTAGTAGTAGCCCGTGCATCACCCCGGCCTTACTTATTTTAATGAAGGATAAAACAATTTAAATATGTAAATACAATCATTCCATCAACAAAATAATAGTAAAGTATCGCTTCCTTATAGCTACTATTAATGATATTTTTATTAATTACATGGAGCTACAATTTTCTCCAAACTTGACCTTAGAAGTGGTTACTACCAAATCCACATGCGGCCCGAGGATGAGTGGAAGAAAGTGTTTATGAGAAGGGTTATATGAATGGATCGTTATGCCATTTGGAGTATAAAATGATCCTAGCACATTCATGAGGCTCATGAACTAATATTTTTTAACCATTCTTAAACAAATTTCTAGTCGTGCATTTTGAGGATATTTTGATGTACAGTCAAACCTTATATGATCATCTATTGCATTTGGGAATGGTGTATGATGCACTTTGAGAATAGAGGCTTTTCACCAATCCTAAAAAATGCTAATATATAACAAATAAATTGTCAATTTTTGGATTTACTATAGCCCTTACAGACATTGAGGCCAACCAGGCCAAGGTCGAAGTAATCGCACAATGGCCAACCCCTCAATCTACCACAGAAGTTTGCCAATTCCATGGGCTAGTTTTCTTTTATCATAGGTTCATTTAGAGTTGTATTATTGTAGCTTCTCCCATCACATAGTTACTCAAGGTTGAAAATTTTAGTTGGAATCCAACCGCTCAAGGAAGCTTCAATATCTTAAAGAATTGATCGTGTCCACTCTTACTTTGGCATTATCCAACTTCAATGAAGTGTTTTAAATGGATTTTGATGCATCCATCATGGGAAATGGGGCTATCCTCTATCAAAAGGGTCGCCCAATTTATTTTTTTAGCAAAAAATTAGTAAAGCAAGATGTAGATATTTGGTGTATATTAAGGAGTTTTATGTACATAATAGTAAGAGCCCTGTGTTATTGGTATCATTACTTATTACCCAATGAGTTCATCTTATTCTCATATCAAAAAGCATTATGGTTCCTTACGAGGTAAAATTTATTGAAGGAAAGGCATACTGCTTGGGTCGAGTATCTAGCTACTTTCCATTATGTCTTAAAACACAATTCCATAAAATGCAATCAAGTGGAGGACGTCCTTAGTTGGAGGCTGGTTCTAATATAAACCTTACAATCAAAAATCACCTGGTTCAAATTTTTAAAGGAAATGTATCCAATTTATCCTGATCGCAGCAACATATGGACCCGATGTCAAAATGGCCCTTTTATAATCCTATCAAATTCAAAATGAACATTTCTTTTATAGAAATAGGTTTTACATCTCCCAAGGTTTCACTTCTCTTATAATTATCAGTGAATGACATGAAGCCATTATAACTGGCCACTTTGGAAGAGATAAAATTCTTGTTTTGGTAAAAAAAAAAACATTTCTACTATCCCTTTTCTCTTATGATCAGATGTTAAAAGATTGATAAGTTTAAATTACTTATTATTTTAAATGTTTTATATTTAATAAATAAAGTGCTATTCTAGTAATTTTTGTTTAGAAAAAACTCAAAATTAAATTGGTAGAAATTCTCAAGAACCTTAAACGTTGCAACATCTGATAAAACATCACTGCAGCGCTACCATCAACACCACCGAGGTGCTCAAAATTTGATATGGAAGCGCGAGTTCTCTATTTTCAAGTGTTGTTATAGAGACATAGATTGCATCACAACATTATTAAAATTGTGACATCAGAAAATTAGCGTGGTATCACTGAATTCTCTATTTTCAAATATTACGGTGACATATCACACCTTAGCCCCATTTTTTGCACTTAAGCGCCAGAGCACTCCATTGTGCATATAACTGTGGCATTGTAGTTTATAACTTCCAAGGGATATGTTCTATCAGTAAAGAGATGCGACTATTCACTAAGTAACTGATCCACATCAACAAGTGACACATTAGAGGAAAAGCATCAGTGCCAAGGTGCTAGTACATTTCAGAGGGGCTGGGGCTCCATTATTCCAAGTGCCACAGTGCCAGCTTCAATTTTTATAATTTTTTTATAAGGAGTTGTGCTATTATATTTTTTGTGGATTTCAGTCACTTGTGTAATTTTAATACTTTTTTAGAGTACATCTCTAGTTCCATCGTAGAGTAAAATTAAAAGGAGACTGGTAAGTACTTTGGAATTTTTAGGTTGGGTTTTTTGAAGCAACTCTCTAACTTAAAGGAAGGAGTGTATAGGAGATATTTTGATTCTTTTTTTGTGATATTACTCTCTTGTATTATTCATTCTTCCATAAATTTAATGAAATTGAGTTAGCTATTTATTTATTACATATCTTACAAATTGTCATATTTCAAATTGATGATATAAAATGTATGTTAAGTAGTAACGAAGACTCTAGTTCTATAAACTTTTGAAAAGTTTTTTTTCAATATCATGTTGTTTTTTATTTAATGCATATAATGGTTATATGTGTATTTAAAACTTTGTTTTATGTATAGCCTTGATGAAGGAATGCTATGATAATGAGTAGAATTGAGATAGAATGTTTTACATGCTTTGATATAGGATTTAAAATATTATAAGTTCTTAAGAAGATATTATAACTTTAGAAGGTCAACATATATCCTTTTCACCCCTACAAACTCATTATAGATCTAGGGATGCATATGCTCTAGATCACATTACATGAAGAGTTTCACTATGAAAGATATACAATTTTATACTCATCAATCTAAAACGCTTTAATTTAATATTGTATCAAATATTTTAATATTTTACTCATTGATATAATCTCCAAAACTAATATTTTTTTTTTCAGAAGGATAATTATTACAGTTAGAGTAGAGAATAGTAGTTTCTTGCAAGTAAGCATAATTTCATGTGGATTCATCACTTTACTATATCATTTTAGTACTTGATTGGGCATCTATACTTACTTATATTAAGTAAGGATTGTTATTAGTTAAATCAATGAAAATCTAAGCATTATTTAGGGGTGCTAGTGTTCTAGATTTTATACAGTTCAAAAGTTCACTCTTCAGCCCTCATCATAGATTCAATAAATGTTGCAGAATTTTCAAATTAGCCAAGACTTAGTGTCATAAGTTTAGATTATACACCCCTCTACCCATTTAGAGGGGCCATGGGTCAATGTTTACCTAAATTTTGTGCTCGTCTTACCTCGAACACAAAGAAATAAGGATTTGATAATGGTAGCAGTTAATAAATTCTTGAAAATGTCCAACTTTCAGCCATGCAGTAAAACTCTTGATGCTATTCACATGGTAGATTTATATTCTAAAGAAGTTATTCATTTACATCACATCCCCAAGGCTATCACTTTATATCACAACATCAAATTTTTGAGCCATTTTTGGAAAACGTATGTGGGGAAAATTGGAAACCAAGCTTTTGTTTAGCTCCATAGCTCATTACCAAACCAACATTCAAATTGAGATCATCAACAAAAGTTTAGGAAACCTCCTTTAATTCTTTGTGGGAAAGAATCTAAAGCAATGAGATCTCATTCTACCCTAAATTGAGTTTACTTTTAATTAGTCTAGAAATCAGGCAACTAACCAGTGCCCTTTCAAAGTAGTGTATGGTAGTAACCCTCTAATGCCTCTTGATTTGATTCTTGTAGTTATTACAAATAGCCACAATGCCGATGGTGAACTACACAACAAGGAAACCAAACAACTACATAAGCTCATGCATGAAATGATTCACAAAAAAAATAGCAAGTGTCAAGATGCCACCAACAAATCACATAAAGTAGGGCAATTCGAAGAAGGAGATATGGTATGGATCTTTTTAAGGAAGGACATGTTTCCCACTGGTGTTTTTCGAATGCTTAAGCACGAGGCTTATGGTACTTTTCAAATCTTCAAGAAAATAAGTGATAATGCATATCAAATTAATCTACCTGGAAGTTAATTATAATGTATCAGTCACATTTATTTTCAGTAACCTATCACCTTATTACAAACCTAAAGTTCCTCTTACCCTAATAAACTAACGCTGCTACTATATAGCTAATAGCAGACATTTTATTTCTTTACCTTTTTAGGTTCAATTTATATTTAGATTTCCTTTCTTAATATTGGCTACTATATATGTGGCCAATTAAGTAGCCAAGAGGTATATTTATAAACCTCTATATTGTTCTATTAGAAATAAGAAAGATAATCATAGTATAATTCTTGTTCATCGATCTATGTATCCTAACCAATGTCAGGTGGTGGTTTCTGATCCTTGTGTTCATTCTCCCTTTCTTAAAGTTCTTGGTTGCTTGTGTTTTCCTGTCAAGTTTCTCCTCACGCCACCCAGGTCGTGACTCATCTTTTTAGTCTGGTGTCAGTTGCTGAGGTGTTTTTCATCATTAATTATTTTTTTCCTATTAACTCCTTTCTTTTTTTTTTTTTCTTTTTGATGTAGCTTTCATGTTCTACGGCTGGTTCTTCCTTGCGTTGGTCCAGTTGTTATGTGTTGATCGATGGTTTTGGCTATGAAATTCACCTCAGGGTCTTTCATGGGTTTACTCATTTTGGATTTTCTCTGGCGATCTAGTTCTCTTTCTGGTTATTCTATTTTTTTGGCAGATTCCTTTTAGTGAATCATGATGGGTCTTATTAGCTATCTATGTTTGGGGTAATTTTTGGATTTGGCTTATTGACTCGTTTCTCTTTTATCATGTAATTAGATTGGGAATTTGTGCTCTATAGATTTTTTTCCTTTTTGATTGTAGCTATAGGCGCATTAGCGAGCTTCGGTTTGCTATTAAGGAGTTGTAACATTTCTTCTGAAGATATAAAATTAGTGACCATATATGAGCTTTATCAAAAAAAAAAAAAAAAAAAAGAAAGAAAAAAGGAAAGGAAATAAAATAAAATCTCATTAGTTAATCATTAGTCTGAAATCTAAGTTATTGATCCAAGTCTTCAAGGCTTTTTATCAGTTCCTTTAATGCAAGTTCATAGTTTCCAAAAACATCTTATATGAATTTCAATGATGAATCCCCCATAGAAAAGTTTCGAAAGAAAGGAAAAAAAAACACTGATTTGTCTGATCTGTTCAAACTTTAAACTTAAGAAATAATTCTTATAAGATTCTTAAAAATAGATCCAAACCGAAAACTTTCCAAACAAAATCCGGGGTCCCTCCAACATGGAAAAAGTCTTTGTTGGATTTTAGCCATCTTTTGTCTCACTTGATTAAAGAAAGAAAATGGAAGAAAGTGAGGAAAATGATTGCATTAAATAAATTATACATTAACAGTGGATCTAATTTAGAATTAATAAATAAAATTGCTATGATCCAAGAAATGTAATTTGTTTTGAATGGCAATTAATTTACTAGAAGTTTGACGTCTTTTAATGAATCAGCAAGTTGCGAATTTCCAGTCTTAACTTTACATAAATAAATGCTGCGTAACCGAAGAAACCAAAACGTAGAAATGCAGCATAAAAAGAGAAATAAACTCCTTTTTTTTTTAGATGGATATGAAGCCTTGGCCCAGTGAATTTTTATTGCGTCCTCCCACCTGACGTAGAGATACGTCCTCCCACCCCTAAAAAACTCGGTTTTTGCTAGCTATTATTTGGTATTAACGAAGAATATCATCATGTGAAGACAAATACCAAGTTATACCGAGCTATACCGAGCAATACAAAAAAATACCAAGTTTTTTCAAGGAAAAACTAGGTATTTTTTTGTATTGCTCGGTATAGCTCGGTATTGCTCGGTATAGCTCGGTATAACTTGGTATTTGTCTTCACATGATGATATTCTTCGTTAATACCAAATAATAGCTAGCAATACCGAGCAAAAACCGAGTTTTTTAGGGGTGGGAGGACGTATCTCTACGTCAGGTGGGAGGACGCAATAAAAATTCTGGCCCAGTTTAGCTTTATATGATGGGTATATTTTTGAATTCGAGTAATATTTTTTGTCAAAAGTACGTTACTACTTTATCTAATTTTTGTTTGGCTTCTGGTCTTTATCTCTACTTTAATACTATTGGTGATTGTTATGATCCATGCAGTGATTATCTTTTAACTTTATTAATATTATCTTCGAGTCATAGTCATATATATTAGCTTTTAATGATTGGTTAATTTTTTAAGGGCCTATTGATAGGATTGTAAATAAACAAATAAACACTCGTTGAACAGCTGAATTTGACTTGTTTAATACTCGTTAAAGCTAGAATAAAGTCCAAATCAATTCTTTTTATGTTCATGAATAAACTTATTTGTTATTGAACAAATAATTTAACAAAGGCTTGATGATAGCTCACATATTATGTAATTAATATTTAATTAAAAATTATTTTTTTTATCATTATTTTAACAAAAAAAATAATTATATTTGTTTATTAGTTTAGGATATTTTTTTCACTTCTCATTTCTTTATGTAGCAATTCTAACACATGCTTTATATTCTCTTATTTTTTCAATTTAAATCTCCATAGTCACCAAAGGTTTTGCCTCTTGCCAAAGTTAAACATCTTATGACACTTCCTTTGGACCACTGTCCTATCCTTCTCACAATAGGAAAATAAGCGCATATCGATAGAATCTTTCCTCTGAAAGAAATTTTGCAAGTGCTTAAGTATCCCAATGAATTTTCCATCGGAAATTCCATTGGAGAATGCTCTATTTGTTCCCCAACGGTCTCCCTCTCCCATTTCAGAAAAAATTCTCTCCTAAACACCTCTCTCAGCCTCTCCGTCATCCAACACAATTTAAGCTCATTTTTTGCCATTTTGCCCTATTGTTTCAAGATTTTAATGGTAATTTTAATCGCTTTTATCATTTTGAATTTTGTTTATACTTCGTCCATTAGATTTTGTTAAAAAACAAGTTTTAGATATTTTAAGTTTTTTATATTTCTATGTTGAGATGCCTTAGAATTTCATCTATGCTTAAAATTATAATTGTTGAATGACTAATTGCAATGTTCCATTGTGTAATTAAAATGTTCCATTGAGTAATTGCAATGTTCCATTGTGTAATTGAAATGTTCCATTGTGTAATTGCAATGTTCCATTTTGTAAATGCTTTAAATTATAATTTTAGAGAGTTTTATGCTGAGAGGCCTTCTAATTGCAATTAGTTTTAGCTATTTATTGTTGAATGGAGGGCATCACAAAATTTTCATATACTTTTTGTCATGATAGATTTAGATATCATGTCTAAATATTGAATAAAGATGATATAAATGAATGTATAACTTTTAAAAAAATAAGCTAAATGATTAATTTACACCTACAAGTGATTAAGTTTAAAGTCTATTATCATTAATTGAAGTTAAGAAATTGAGCTTACTATCCACTTGATATGATTTCAAAAGGTTTAGTTTAACCTCATATATGTTCATTTATTCAAATTATTTATTTATGCATTTGCTAGATAACGTTCTACATGGATATCTAAAGTGAAAGAAAGTCACTAATAAATGAAATTGTTAAGGGAGGTGAATATTTGTTTACGTGGTGTATCAATTGCCTTGATTTTTAACACATAGGAGGCTTAGATGTCCTTGCTCAAAGAGAAAAAAACAGGCATACCTTGCACCCAATGAGGTTACACATAATTTATACTGTAGAGGATTCATGCCATGGTATTGGTTGTGGACTTCATATAGAGCGTGAGATCCATATTCTAACTCTCACTATAGTCCTCCTTCCAAAACTTTTAGAATAATAGAAGATGAAAATATAATGATATACGAAGAAATAGTTTTTTTATATAGTATGTCGGCAGCAGATCGGCAATTTAGAGAACATGGATAGGAGTCACCTAACATCAATGCATAGAACATCTTTAAATTAATACGTGCTGCTCAATAACTCGTTTGGATGTGTGCACTACAATTTCTAAGTTATCCATTACTATTAGAATGCTCAGTATGTTGACAAAATATAATATTTCTCAAGGGTGTTTCAATGAGTTTATGAGGCAAGTTAAGTAAACCAATCATGAGAGAAATTTAATTCTAACGTATTTATAGAGGAATAAAAAGTTAGTATTTGAATTGGAATTGAGCGTAATAAAAATTGATTGTTGGATCATCGGCCATTTGTTGTATAAAAAAGGACTTGATAGAAATGACGTATCAGCATTATAGTGCACCTAGATACAAACCAAAATATGAGAAACAACGAAAATAAAAAGATGATCTTTTTTTTTTTCTTATTTTATTTATCCATAATTCCATGACTTCATCAATTGTATCCATCAATAAGCTCCAGTGGTCACTTGAGATGGCATTAAGAGAATATATCCCAACTAGATATTCTTACTGATCCATTGGATATAGAAGGATATAAGCACTTTGATCGAATAACTCTTTCTTTCGCTATTGAACCACATAACATAAGATTAAGGTTATGTGCAGATGATTTCACTCCTTACAATAAGGCATCATCACTATACTTCTATTTGCCAGGTATAGTATCACCATATAACCGTTCACTTGAGATGTGCATGACTACAATACCTCTTACATGTTTCTCATACATATTATATAAGGGCCACATAATCCAAAAGTAAAAATAGATATTTTCTTGCAACCATTGATTGATAACCTCAAGTTATTGTTGAAAGAAGGTGTAGTAACATATGATATTTCAATTTAATAGAACTTACTACTTTAAGCTATCTAATAATGAACCATCAGTGACTTTTCAACATATGGTATATTATCTAGTTGGATTATTACAGGAAGTTAGCTTGCTCATATTTCTTGGAGTTCGCTAAATTATTCACCTTAAAATATTAAGTGTTGGTCAGATACTTGCAAGAGTGAATAACATACCTATTACTTTTCAAGTTCATTCACTTGCAGAGTGTAGAGCCCTCATATAATGAGTTCAGCATAACTAGATAAAAAAATTTATCCTTGGATATTATCATACTGTAGTACAAATTTAATAAGATATAATATGAATGAGATGCATATTGAGAATAATATTTTTTATAATATTTTAAATACGGAGATGGGAGTGCAAGGCAAAACAAAAGATAATTTGAAGGAACAAATGAACCTAAAAGGCACTATAGGAAATTCAGCTTTTTGTAGTGGATAAATCACCCGCAAAATAAGAGAAATCCATCACAAGTCTTTGTTTGTGACAAATTTTCGATGAAAATGATTCTGCCTTTAAAACTTGTGTCACAAAATTATTTACGAAGAAATAGATTCGTCGCAATAATTTTATGGTAGATGTGTGACGAAAACTCCACCATAAATTGCGGTAGAATATCTGTTGTGTATTGTGATAAAAAAATTGTTATAAAGTCATCACCATTTCTAACAATATTTCTATCACAAATAATGATACTAAATTGTTATATAACATTTACTATGACAAGGTGGTGAAGGAATTCAAATATCTTGGTATAAAGGTGGGGTTGAGGAGATTAGCGATAGACGACATTCATTTTATCATTTATAAGGCTATGAGATTAATTCATATTTGGGGATCTAAACTCTTATCTTTGAAAGAATAATTTTCTCTCATTAAATCTACATTCCTTTCTATTCTAACTTTCTATTGCACACTTGCTCTTGTTCCAAAAAGTGTGTTGAAGGAATTGGATAAAATTTGTAGAAAGATCATTTGGGATAAGAAGGATGGTAAACTCAGCCTCCATTATGTGAGTTGGAATAACCTCTGTAACCCTACTAGTATGAGAGGAAGAGGTCTTCGTTCATGCTTGGAAATAGTTGGACCATTGAGAGATAAGTTAGCTTGGAAAATTATCCAGAACAAAGATTCTTTGTTGTTCAAGATGCTTGAAGATAAATATGGTATTTATAGTGGAGGAATCAGTGGAAGGAAAGGGAGCTCATCTTACAAAATCATTGCAAATTGTTTGGATTCTTTAAAAATTATGGTAAGGTGGAAGGTACGAATTTGGAGCTCTATTGGAGTTTACAATGACATTTGGATTTTAGACAAAAGTCTAAACATATGGCTGATGTTTATGGCTATTCCTAATCAAATTGATATGTCGGTGGACAAATTTATTATGGATGGTAGATGGAATGTAGAGAAATTAAAATTTCTCTTTGGAGAATAACTTGTATGCTTAATTTGTAAAATTCCAATCCAGGTTTAAGATGATTTAGAGCTTATTCAATTTAAATCAGGTCTTTCCATTTCTGCTTTAGCTTACAAATCTACGATCAAGGGAGAGGATTCATGCTTATATTGGGAATGCTTTAAGAAAGTTATGTTGAGACCTTGGGTGGAAGTTTTTTGTTGGCGTATTTTTAATAATATTATTCCTACTTTCAATTTCTTTATCAAAGAAGAATCCAAGAAGGATTTGGATGTCTAAGAGGTTGCAATGTTAGAGAAGATATGGATCATGTCATGGTCAAATGTATACAGCTGCTTCAAGTAGTGAATTATCTCAACAAATGGGGATTTGGTTTCCCTATTTTTGATTCATTTCAAGATTACTAGAATTGGATGGAAATATAAGTAGATAGTCAAAGATTCATTATTAATATTTATTGTAATGCAGTATACCTCTTTTGGCATGCAAGGAACAAGTTTCTTCATGAAGGGAAAGATGATACTGCTATGGAGATTACAATAAACTCGGTTTGCTATGCTTCGGTATATTTTATGGGAGATAGCAAGAAATTGGGCGACTGGGATATTAATCAGGCAAATAGACAGCTAAATCATTGGTACCCCCCACCACCCGAGTGGATCAAAATTAATGTGGATGCATCTTTGTCGACGTCTTATAAAGCGGGAGTGGGAGGTGTAATTCAAGATTGTAGAGGAAGACTTCTTCTAGATAATGGAGACACTTGTATTCATTGGGACATTTCATTTCTTGAGCTTTTGGCGATACAAATGCTAAAATACATTAAAAAAGATTGGATGGAAGGTTACAAAGGGATAATTATTGAAGGAGATAACCACAACATAATCAGATTTTTAAAAAATCTGAGCGGTAATTGGAAAGATAAGCTTGTTTTCTTAAAAGATTTCAATTTTGTTGTTTTTAATTGGTAAATAGAGGTTGTAACCTGTTAGCCAACTTATGTGCTAATTATGCTCTCTTTAACCATTTTTTTTTGTGATGAATTAGCTACAAATAAGATTCCTCCTCTCTTTAATCAAATGTTAGAGGAGGAATCAATTTACGGTATTAGTTTGTAATGGTTTTCTTTTTTATTAATGAAATTTAAATGCTTTCCTCAAACAAACAAAAAAAAACATTTACGATGGAAATTTCACCAAAAATCCCATGGAAACATGTAGCATAAATAAAAAAAATAGCTCGTGCCATCTATTTTTGAGCTTTCCATTAATACAAATCCAAATGGTTTAAAAGCAATAACTAAATGTAGAAATATAAATAATAAAATAATATAATAGTAACATTCCAATAGCTCCAATAAATAATCACATTTCATAAAAAATTTTAATTATTATAACACTATTAAAGTTTCAATTGTTTTATAAATCAAAAGAATTAAAATGCATCAAAAATATTTTTTAGAAACTCTAGGTGGAATTTGTATCATCTCTCTTATGCTTGGCCGATATAAATGTTGGTTAATTTCTACCAATCTTCTCTCTCAAACTCCTAAGCTCACCTAGTATCTTAATGTTAATGTCCACTTAGGTTTTTAGGATATTTTCTAACTCATGTGTCAAGTTAGCAACCTATTTGCTATATAAACTCTCTTATCTGTTTGTGGAGTAGTTCATAGTAGAAGAGGACTATCCCTCATATGCGTAGGCTTATGAGCCTAATCCATAGACCTGTCTCTTCTATATTCCACCTATTGCTTGCTACCAAGTGCAGTAGTTAAAAACATTTATAAATCTTTTAGAAGAAGCCTCACCTGTTGTAGCCTGGCTCCCTCAATGTTGTGTATACTCATCCTACAAAACATAATATAAGATTAATTATTGTATAATCTTCACTTATAATATATATTTACATATATGTCATGCTCAGGCTAAATCAGCATGTGCCCATCAATAGTCAGTGTTGCTTCAACCTATGTGGAAGGTTGAGCTGTAGTCGAGGTGGAAGGTCTAGTTGCATAGGGTTGAGGGGTGGTGGGTAATAGAATGGTAGAACATATAGTGGATAGTGATAACTTGCAAAAAATCCCTGAGAAGATGGTGGGGGCAGTATGCGTAAAAGGGAGCCATAAAGTAGGTTTTGGTGACGTGAAAGCAGGGGTTTATGGAGTAAACGGAGGACTCCCTATAGAAGGGGTAGGTAAAGAAGAGATAAGCTGGATATGAGTGATAGATTATGAAAATGAGGTCCCCTCAGTACCCTATCCCTACTGGATCCTTCACTAGTATTCTTCCTGCAATTTAAAAAAAATATAACCAACTGCCTATGGGACTCATCACCTCCAAAATACATCTTTAAAAAAATAAATGAAACAATTAACAAAAATTTGTATTTTTATAAAAATGTAAGAAATTAATAAATTAAATGCATGTAACGAAACTATTGTATGCATGCTAACATTTAAAAAAAATGTACTATATGTTTGCTAATATGTAGAAAAAGGAATGTCTATATGTATGCTAATATGTAAAAAAATCTACTTTATATATACTAACATTTAAAAAAAGGAACTACTATATGTATATTAACATGTAAAAAAACTAATAGGTGATTCACATTTATCTCATAACTATTAATCATTAATTGATTCATTTTATTTGACCAAACCACATCCTCACTATAAACATCTGCAGTCTCCTTAATTTTTAAGTCTACCTCCTCTAACTATAACTCCGATTTATTAACTATAATTTGATCATCTATATCATTACCAGACTCTTTAATGTTTGACATAAGCTCTTCTTGATGTGTTGTTGGTATTTATTCACTATTCTCAATAACCCCATAAGTTTAGTATTAATAACTACAAGCCAATCTTACTTACCCCACTGTCTACCTAGATAGCTAGCAAATAATACTTAGGTACCCTAGCTAGCAAAGACAAATGAGTTATATTTTTCATATCTTCTACCTCACTTTACTACTGTAATATCAGAAAGTGGATGCACCCTTGTTCCTATATTTTGCACTAGATCAAATAATTCATAATTAAAAAGATACAATTTATTCCCTTCACTAGGAAATTCCAACTGTAGTACTTATTGTATCTAATAATACTCACAATCATCATCTATAAGATTATTCTCTTTCACACATACACCATAATTTTCTATTTTTTGACCTTAATACCAAGCTTTGGATTGAAATCTATAAGCATTAATAAAAAATGGCCAATATTTTACTGCTCTCATATGCCCCTAAGCTTGATTCATCCATCCTTGTTCTTGCAAATTTTTGGCTTCATTTTCGACCTGATTGGGTAGAAAGTGTAGCTATGTTACTATAATTTTCACTAAGTTAATTATTTTTATATAAGGTTGAAATGACTAGTCAAAATATATACTATTTCTTTGATCCAATTTAGAAATTCATATTCTACTCACTTTTTCCTATTCTAATAGAAATATTGTAGTCAGACCATTAACAAACTTCATACAAAAGTTTTGAATTTAGGGTCTTTATGTATGAGTCTATCAAATTTATAGAATCTTTACTTAAACTTACACGAGATATGGCTCAACTTCAACATAATAAAGCAGAGTCTACAATAAGGAAACTCGCAACTTGTTATCTGTCAAATAACATATAGTATAAAAGCCTACTACCTTGCCAAATCCATTGAATACTGATATGTTACTGGTAGATGGATATACATCTGGATTACCTAAATTTTGAGGTACAGTACTCCTTATTGATTAAACTTTATGCCAAAGTAGTATGAGCAAAATTGAGTAGTCTCATACATTAAGTATGCTTCATATATTAATCATTCAGGTCATGCTTTATTATTTACAATATCCTTACGTTTATTTAAGTACTTAAGTTTATTTAAGTACTTGAATGATGTATGGTTTTAAATTTAAAACTTACTAATAATATTGTATATGTTATGTTTGCAAAAAATTACCACTCAAAAGGATACATCCATCGATATTTAACATGTCCAAAAACTCAAGTCTCATATTGTAAATGCATAAGCAAATGCTCCATGAAGTTAAAAAACTCTAGAGGAAAAATCTTCTTAAGCTTACACAGACTAAAAAGAATGTTATTTTCAATATGGAAAAAAGCTTCTTCATTAAGTCTTGATGAGCATAAGACCTAGAAGAAAATACTTAGTTCTATTAAGGGATTTAAGATTGAATCTGGAAGAGAGCAATAGGTAGCAAACATTTCATGAAAATGTGACATTTATGGCTTTTCAATCCAAACAACCTTCATAATCTCATGTCACCACATTTATTGACATTTTAAACATATCCATCAGGTGACTTTAGGCTCTAAACCTATTCTCAAATTGCACGCTACCACTTTGAAGTGAAGGTGAATATTGCTTTATGCTTAAGAAGTTTATCATTTCTGCCTTCCTTCAACTCAAGCATTTTCCACCAAGAAATATCCTTTAAATCCATCTTGCTTTTACATTATCTTTAGATTTTCCCTTAATGTCCATCATTGTATTGGACACATATTCTATTCTTCTATATATGCATCACATCAAAATTATGTCTTTTTTAATTTTGTTCTCCAATATAGAAAAGACCAAAAAATACTCTTCATTGTCCAGTTATGAGTAACTCCATACTCGGGCACTTTCTGAATAGCTAATAATAGAGAATAAATTATCATTGGTATAAAATTTAATCTTTCAAATATCTCCTCATTACTTATCCTTGGCGGAGGTTGTGTCGTCTCCACTTTTATTTTTATAAAAGTATCCTTATTTTTCCTGAATATACGGTTTACATCTAAGAACATGCAGTGACAGTCAAACCAAGTGTTTTATCCACCATGCTTCAAAGCGAACGATTAAATATTTTCCATGTAATATAGGCTAGCTTGCTTTCCTGTAGTTCTCCAACTAGAAAGCTTATCGTATGCTAGGAATTCTCCAACTGTATAAAGTAATGATGTCCTCAACGTAAAATTTTATTTGGTGGATATATCATATATGGTAACTCCTTAATCCAAAAATAAATTTAAGTTATTGATTAAAGGTTACAAGAACACATCTATCTTTGCCTTTGGATTGTGTGAGCCTGAAATAATAAGTGTAAGAAACATAGGGTATATTCATACACAACTTTGGAGGATGATTTTAGGGGTGAATATCATGAGCCATCAAGATTAAGGCTAGAAATGTTGGCTAAACTAAGTAAAATCATCTGCACATAAACCTAATCTTATATTCCTTAGTTCTCTAACGAAGGTAGGATGTGTATGATTAAAGTGTTTATAGGATATGATTTTGACAAAATTGCTACAACACCTACTCGTGAGCTATGTTCCTTATGCCATCTCATATATGCAATAGAACTCATATATGCATATAAATGTTATAATATGGGAAAGATGGGTAAGTTGATTAATCAATTGACTAACACATCCTTCTGATTTCTTTTTTTCCTAGAATTTGGTTAAAACCTTGGTGCATAACAATAATGACATGCACTCTCTAATAAATTATCCTTATAGTACAACATGCATCCATTAATACAACAATCTATTTTTATAACTATCAAATCAAGTTTGAAAACTAATTTTTAGTCAGGTATAAATTTGTTGGAATTATATTACCTATTGGGTTGGTCACCTTAAGTTGGCAATGAATTGATTAAAGCATTATCTAGGTACATTGTATATTGTCTTTATTATTAACATCTTCATAGCTACAAATAACTCTGAGTAAGTAGTGCACCCATACAAAATTGGTTGTTACACAGTGTAAAATAAATCATAGAAGTTTTATGCTTCCTTATTTTAGGATTAATCTATATATTGCTGAATTGTGGCCCAAATTCATCATAAATCATTCTTCAAATGTCCTAACTCTATCTTATTTTACTATGTTGAAACTTATAGATGGACTGCACTAACAGTTGAAATGAGTCTCAGACTCACAATGTGAAATCCAATATAAATATTCTAGCATGAATCCTTTGCGATATAGATCAAGAGTAATCTCATCTAATGTGAGGTAGACTTGATTTTTTGTGTTTGGAACATAGACAATGAAACCTAACATAGACAATGAAACCTATCCTCTAATATAAATGAAGGTAATTGACACACTTCCTAAATGAAATAATTCACTCCATTTAGAAATTCATATATTAATGTCTTACATCCAGGCAAAATTTGGTTATAAATCCAATTTCTATACTTTTGAATATCCATAACACACTTGGACTATAAATTCCTAACACCAAATAATGATATTTGTATAACAAAATAAATAAACTAATGCACTTAAATATACATATACCCCAATTTCTCTATGCATGAATGTCAATAATACCTAATCTAATCTTATGTATGTTAAATGTGTCATAGTTCACGTGTTTGGTAAATATGTTTACCAATTTAAAGTCTAATATCAACATATAACAATTCTACAACTCTCGTTAGCTACATGGTTTCAATATATTATAGAATTTTAAATATTATATGTTTTCTCCAAAATAGAGATGTTCTACTTCTCACTTGTTCCACTATTATCCCAATAATTTCACCTATGTGTAATCATCAAAATATCACAAATCCAATTTAGATTCTTTCTAGACTCCTTATCGATAGGTCTGAATAAATCCACAAGATATATTTACAATTATATTTAGTGTTATCATCAAAACAATATAAGTCAAATTCTATCTTCTTAGGCCTGCTATATCAATAGGTCCAAATAAGTCCTTACAAGATATCTCTATGTGTACTTAGTGTAATCATCAAGACCATTCCAAAATATTTATCTCTATACTTATTATACTTATATGGTTGACAATATTTCTAAATGTTCCTAGTGGTGACTACATTCTCAATTTAATCGAATGAGGGATTGTTATGCTTTATAAATAAGTTCTTTGAAGGGGTCCGACTTCTAACTTAAGCATACTTATAACTAACCATTATTAGGTGATTTTCCTAAGTGACCTCAAGCTAGCATGCCATGTTCAACCCATCACTCAAAAATCAATTTTAAGGAAAAATAATCATCGTTCATTAAAAAATATTTTCAAAACTACAAATATCATTTTAAAAAATCATTTAGAAACATAGCAATAGAAATAAACAATCATTTTAAAAATCAATAATTATCAATGTAAATCACATCAATTTATTAGTTATCAATGAAATTTTTTATTTTATATTATGAACATTTATGAATATTTATAAAAATGAATTTACTGTTGAAAATTTTATTATAATTGAATAATGCTTAAAAAGATTTATATATCCTTCTATAAATAATTTAACACAAATAATTTATCAATTTATACCAATAATACCCACATGCTACATTTCTAGTAGTGTGATCTCCTGATATAACTTTACTTTAATTCTTGGTCTCAAGCAGCTTCAAGTGTTTTCTCCAGTTAAGTGATGCATTTGCTATCAATATTCCTTTTGCTCTCAACTGATCTTTTGTGAGAGCAAACCTACACACTTAATCAAAAAATCAAATTTAGGAATCCAAGTCAGTTTAGATCCTATCTTATACTTAAGTATATGCATGCCATGTTATGATGCTACTTTGGGCCTCTGTAATATAAAGTGTAAAGTACAAATTCTGGGACATTATGCCATATTACGCCATAAAATTAGCACCTAACACCTAGGATGGGCTCACTAACCTATGTGGGTGGCGCTAAGCCTTTTCCTAATGATATATGCTGCATGACCTAGTATATGGTTGTGAATGCATAAGCCCATGAGTGTTCTGTTGAAGTACATTAGTTTTCTTCAACAAATAATCAAACATAGCTTTCTCAGCAGCTAATTCAAATAGTAGTTCATGTTCCTTACCACCTAAATTTTATGCAAGTTTTCCTAGTTCTTTGTGTGTTTTCACTAATTCAATATGTTCAACTTTCAAGGAGTCATGTGGCTTAGTTAAGTTAATATGTTTCTTATTTGAATCATAATATTCATTTAATAATGATGCATGCTTCTTAAATAATGAAATGTATTGAACTTTAAAATTAGAATTCTCTTTAAAAAAACAACATGCTTATCTTTTAAATTTGAAAATTCCTTCTTAAGAGCTATATGTTACTTTTATAGCTTCTAATATGAATCATGAGTTTCTTAGAAAATAGAAAAAAAGTTGATCAAAGGATAACTTGCATACCACATCTTCATTGGAGTTCATAATTGAATAGCTTTCTATTTAGCATAAATTTATTACCTCCTCCTCAGAATCTTGTTAAGACGAGTCTGAGGCAAAGTCTGCCTAAGAGATTTTTTGCTTCCTAGTTATTGCATTAGCCTTATCATCTCCTTCATGTTTTGATCTGAAGATTGGGGTATTCAAACCTCAGATGTCTAGGCTTACTACTCATAGCACACTATATTAGAAAAATAGTTGTTGCTTTTACCATTCTTACATTTGCTTTTATCGAGGTGATGCTTGTGCTCATGTTTCATAAAGCTCCTAAATTAGTTAATTATTAGAGCTATGTCATTATTTTTATATGTTCTAGTGTTATTGTCTATCTCATCGGCCTTCAACGCCATGGTCTTCTCTTTTCTTCTACGACGTGCATTTAATAATCTTTGACCCACATGTTTCTTTTAAGAAATGAGTGAGCCCAATAAATTGTGAATAGTGTAAATATTTAAAACTTTTGATTCATAAAAGGAAGTAACTTTAGAATCAAAACTATTAGGTACGAAATGAAAATTCTTATTAACCTTTTCAGAGTTAGATAATTCTCTACCTAATGTATGCGATTACGCTACTATCTTAGTTAATCTAGTGTACATCAATTATTATTTTGTTAGGTTTCATGCAAAAGTGTTCATGGTCATGCAATAATAAGTTTAGACAAGAATGTTTGACTTTGTTGGTTCCATCATATGTGACATATAGTTAATCCCAAATTTTCATGTTAGTTGTACATGACAAAATATACATATAATCCTAAGACTTTAAAGCACAATAAAATAGTTTAAGCATTTTTCATTGAGTTGAGCAAAGTATCAATCCTCAAAGTTCCATTTAATAAAAGGAGTTTCTTCCATGATTCCATTAATAATGTGAGACAGAGCAGTATATCATACTTGTATCATGTGCCACAAATGATAGTCAATCGATTGTAGGAAAGTAGAAATATAAAAAATTCAAAAATAAAATGGAATATAATCAAATATTAATGGGTGAATAATCAATTATCCTTCAGTAGTAATATGATTACCATTAAAATTATCCATTGAAATTGCTCAAGTTTTTTAAAATAGAAACTTTAGAAAACCCACTGTGATACCAATTGAAAGTAAAATTTATGGGTGTCATACCGCTTGAATTATAATAGAACAATAATAAGAGGAAGATGAATTGGTATTTTTTAAAATTTTCTTTCACAGAAAAACTTTCTTTTAAAATTTAAGACCAATTTCAAAAAGTTAAAATAAAAATCAAAATTTCTTGATGTGGAATTGAATAATGAAATACGAACAAAATTTTCTTTTTAGATTTTTGTAGAAAAAAATATATATTTTTGTTCCATTTCTTTTCTAAATTTTTTTTCCCATTTTCAACTAAGTATCAATCTTAATCAATCACAAGTCTCAACACAAATTGAATAGCATGAAAATAAATATGCATCATAATAAATCAGAGAATTTAAAATGCAAAAAAAAATCTAAAAATAAGAACAAATACACTATAGAATTATAGTGGTTCATCCCACCTTGACCTATGTCCACTCCCTAGAGTCCTTCACTCCGAGTATTATTCTAAACATTTAGTGTCTCTCATTTTTCTCCTATATCAAGGTGGAGAAAGCCCTTACAAAATCTCTTCCATAAAAATGGTGTGATAGAGTAACTAAATTCCTTTCAGTAAGAGTGGCAGAGTAGTTGAATCCCTTTAACCAATGGTGTGGTGGAGTAACCAAATCTCTTTCACCAATGTTGTGGCGGAGAACAAAATCACTTTCACCTTCCTCTAGTATGATAGAGAACTAAATCACTTTCACATTCCCTAGTGTGGTGGAGTAGTCATGTCCTTTGACTCTAAAGGTTCTTCTTCCCGAAGGTCCCCTCATGATGAACCTTGATATATAGGGGAATTAAGGTGCAAGTTTGTCGTAGCTGAAAGTTTGTTAGGGATGTTAAGACCTTATGAACTAGTCACGAGGCCAACTAAGAGGGGGAGTGAATTGGATATTTAAAAAACTTCTTTAACTAAAAAAAACCTTTTTATATCTTGCAACAGAAACAAATTAAATTAAAAAAAAAATTAACTAGAGATTTCACCCAAGCAATTAATCATAACAAAAAAAGTGCATAAGATAATCAGAAAGAACACACCAAATTTATAGTGGTTCGATCTAACCTGACCTATGTCCACTCCTGGGAGGCACCCTCCGAGTATTGTACTAAATAATAATGACTCTCATTCAGCCCCCACAGCTAGGTGGAGAAGTCCTTAAAAAATTACTTCCACCTTCCCTGGTGCGATGGAGTAGCCGGGTTCTTTACACCAAAGGGATCTTCTTCTTCCCTAAACTTCCCTCAAGATGAACCTTGAATCAGGTAGTACTAAGGTACAAGCTTATCGGAGCAACCTCGTGAACCCCCCTCCACACTCCCTTTAAATACCCTCCAAAGATCTTCTCCCTCTCTCAAACTCCACCCTTTACTCTCTCCCTTTCAAGTTCTCTCTTTAAGTTTTCTTCAGAAGAATGAAGCTTAAATGGCTACTAAAGACACTTACCAAGTGCCTTGACAAAGCTTAAATAAAGGGACTTTGAAAAACCCTAAAATCAATCTTGGTGGGAAAGATCATCCGGGTTGATCGCAGGATCATCTTGTATGATATGCTTAAAAAGAGGGCTTTAGAAAACCCTAAAAACTCAATTCATGTGCCAAAAATCATCATGGATGATCTCAGGATTATCCAATATGATGTGTAGAATTTGACTTGATAGTCATGGACAATATCAGGCTAGTACTAGATGATCAAATCAAATATGCATAGATAATCCAGGACGATATTATGGATCGTCCTGGATGATTAGAAGAAAAATTATGGTATTTCATCTTGGATAATTTAAGAAAATTAAATATATTGGCAAACATCATCCAATATGATAAATATATTGTCTAGGATGATTTGATTTAACAAATTAATCATAATTAATCTCCTAATTACATAATCAATTTAGGCATGATTTATATTCATCATCCAGGTTGTTCTAGATCATCTGGGAGGATTAGGATAAAATTTTAATCTTAAATTCTTACCTAAATTTTTATTGGCTGCTATTTTCTAAGATCATAACAAATATTCCTAGACGATCGAAATCGTCTAGTATGATTAGTTCAATGAGCTGATTGTCCTAGGAAATATAATCCTGTATTATTAGTTCAAAACTTAAACTTCTAGTTTTGACTCAATCTCACTCCTCCTAAGTGTGTGTATATTACATCAATGAATATTACAGAAATTATTACAACATAACCTATTCTACCAAATCTTGAGCCTTGAATCTTTATTGGATGGTGCATGGTATTCCTGAAAAATTAGTACACACAAAAAATATATATATTACAAATACAAGTAGACAATAGGATATGAGCCATAATATTTATTAGTATAAAAAATAAAAGCTCATAAGCTTGAGTTGCAATAGTAGCAATCATATAAAACTTCCTCTCACAGTCCCTTGAACCATTAAGGATTTTCTCCCCCTCTCATAAACTTCATCCTTTCTCTCCCATGCTCTAGGCCTCTCTTTAATACTTTCTCACTAAAGGCATAACCCAATAACTGCCAAAAGACACTTCAAAATCAAATAAGAGATGTTTAAATATAAGGCTCCAAGAAAAACCTTAATTTTTAATTATGTTGCAACTATTCGTACAATACGATATGACCATCGTATATCACGATTAGTTTACTCCATGGAAGATCTTCAAATATGATTTAAAATCGTACAAAATAATTATCTCAAATCAAATATCAGATCATATTGGATGAATAAATTTCTTTTATAGAATCCTCAGTTTGTTTGTTTAATACAATCTTTGGTCGTTCTAGACAAACCAAATATCATCCATAGATTCCTTAAGTAAGTTGTACAATACGATCAATAATGGTACATTACGATCAATAATTAAATCAGATCCAAATTATTTGATTTGATCCATTAATTAAAGTATTTAATTAGGTAAAAAATCAAATGATCATACAATACAAAATATTTTTTACTATAAAATAGTTCATGATTTAAAATTTAAATTTTCCTATTTTAGGTTACTTAGATTGTACTATGGGGATTCTGATTATAACTGATTGTCTAGTACTATGTGGTATTCAAACTGTACATTTAATTATATTTCAATTTTACATTTTTTTCTTTTATAATAAAATATCTTAATTAATTTCTATAGAAACATATCCAATAATATAATTAATGATTGTATAATATGATTTATAGAAAATATAAAATATTTTCATTTTAAATCCTCTAGTGTGTGTGCACCATTGCTAAGATAACTTACACATTTTTTAATACATTAACTCAAGAAAAGATAAGAATATAGGCATTTGTAAATATCAATCCTATACTACAAATCTTGAGCTCTAATCCTCTAAAGGTGCTTGGTGTATGATTAATCTGAAATGTTAGTACATAATGACAATATATTTATTAATAAAATATCAGAGAAATTAAATAAAAATCTATTAAAATTATCATCAAAATATAAGCTCGGGCTCCTGGATTGCAACATATTCTATGTGCCTAATACTAGTTATTAATTGAATGGAGTGTGATGTTTTGGGGGTACAAGCATTCTTGTGATTAGTTCTGGTAAGCCTATAGGGGGAGAATTTAATCTAAATGATTGTTGATCCTTTTTTTTTTTAGCAAGGAACTTCTTGATCGCCTAGTGTAAGGTGGGATACTCGGTGAATTTGAGCAAGTGACACTCAACATTTTCCTTTGGCATGTTTCTTCATTGGTCCTAGGAAAGTCCTTTAAGGGATTCATTCTTGAGAAGAAATAACCTCAATTTGAATTAGTCACTATCTATCAAAACACCGAAGAAGGTGATTATGGATAACACTTTTAATTTCTCAATTCACTCAGATCTTTGATAGATGTGTGGTGAAAAGGGTAATTCAATGAAATTAAGGAAGAAAATGAAGCATAAAATAGATAAAAAAATTTAAATTAGCTGCCTTATTTTAACTATAGTCTCAACGACTGTGTTGAACTCATAATGTTTGCATCAACGTGGAGTATTTCCATATTAGGCTTCACTATAAATGGTTGGATTTATGTTGCAGGTGGTTTATTTTTTGACTATTTACAAAAAGAAAACCAATGAGTGATTTAAGAAATGGACCTCCTTGTAATAACTCATTCTCAGGATCAGTCATCCAAGTAGATATCCTTTTACTAAAGCTGATCCCATCACAAATGAAAGCTCCCTATACTAAAATGACCTCTCTAAGTAAAGTAGCTGATAAAGAGGAGAATAGGAAATTGATTGGTTTTGTGGATTTTGAATCTAAAATTTTCAACATATGATATCGACCTACTAACATATCTACTTGGTAAGATGAGAATCTATTGTTGAGATTTGAGAGAATAAAGTGTAGAGAGGAGGAGAGTGAGCTAGTAGAATCTCTATTATCTCAATTAAAAAGTACAAGAAATAAGACTTAAGTGGCCAAAAAGATTTAAAAATAAGTAAAGGTTCAACGGACCCAAACTATTCCTCATCACCCTTTATTTATATGGTTTTGAGGGCTATTAGAAAGGACATATAGAGAAAAGAAAAAATAGGCTACAAAAAATACTTGAACAATGATATAATCTAATCAAATATAAATGTCACCTCCTAATAAGCTAAAGGAGGGTGAAGTTGTTGCAAATTAGTTTTCAAAACTTCATTTTTATATCATGTGAGTTTTTGATGATAACAAAATATTGTTGTGTTGATTATAGTTTCTCCTAACACATATTGGAAAAATCTTATTTGAGCTTGTTTGTATGTACTAACATTTTGGGGAAATCTTACTTCAGACTGTTGAAGACTTCAAGACATATTAGATTAGGGATTCTTATAATTAAAATATGTACTTTTTTATTTTTCTTGAGTCTTAGAGAAGGTGATTATAATTGGGTAACTATGCACACACACACTGGGGGAGTGAGTCAAAACTTATACTTTTTAAAACTAATTGTACTATACAATTCTAAAATCATACTAGACAATTTGAGCTGCAAGTTTCTCCAAAACTTTGTTAATCAAAACATGCCTTGGAAATTTCTTTTGAATAGTTCATACTGCACGAAGTTAGATTCATACAGACGATGTCCAGATTATGAAATGGATTTGCACAAGTTCATCCCAAATGAACTCACCATTTTTTGAATGGATCATCATGTACAAAATTAGTTTCATATAAACGACATCCAGAGTATTAAATAGGTACATACCAGTTTGTCCCATATGAATAGGTAAATTTTTTGGATGGATCGTACTGTATGAAATTAGTTTCATACATATGAAATCTAGAGTACAAAATATGATCATCCATATTCATAACATATGAAGCATGTTTTAAATTAACAAGTTTGTATTGTATGATGTAGGGTTCACATAGATGTCAACCATCATATGAAATGGATTCATACAAAATCATACAGGATGAATATGTTCAATTTTTAATTGTTCATATAGTACGATGTCAGTTCATACATATGACTGATAGAGTTTTAAATTAGTTTATCCAAGATCATACAAGGTTTTTTTTAACTATTCGTACATATAAAGTATGATCGTATTGTACTATTCAAATACATCCCACATGAAATTTTTAGTTTTCTAGATAGTTTTTTTAGTCCTTTCCATATAATGTCCTAAAAACTAACTATCAAATGATCCTTCTGTGAGTTTTCTCTTGAGAGTGAGAGTAAGAGTGTTTTGGGAGAGTGTTTGGGAGTGAGGATTGAGAGATCTTGCAAGTAAAATTTGTAAAAGGATCACAAGGATGCCCAAAGGTGAGGATCTCATTATAAGTTTTTCAAATCTTTTGCCCTACTTCTTTGAAGACTATTGAGAGAAGATCTTTAGTGAAGATCTAGTACTCTTCCTTAACCAGGAGGGTGAAAAAAGACATCGATACTCTATCATCATCAGGAGAGTGAGAAAGGATACTGATACCCTGACATCACTAGGAGGGTGAGAAATAATGTTGGTACTCTATCTTCACTAGGAGGGTGAGAAAGGATGACGGTACTATGTCGCACTAGGGTTGGTGGAAGAGAGGTTCTTGTAAGGGCTTCTCTGCCTTACTGTGGGAGAAAAAGGAGAGTCACTTTTGTATAGTATAATACTTGAAAGGGAGTCTTTAGGGAGTGGATGTAGGTCCAATTGGATCAAATTACTATAAAATTCTATATTCTTCTGTCTTTACTTTTTATTGCAATTTTAATTTCTACACGTTTAAATTTTAGTGCTTGGAAACATATTTTGAGAAAATTAATTGTTGTGTAAAATATCTAAATCAGTTTTCTTTATTACCAAGAGTTTTTTATATTACCATATCACCCCGCCCCCTCTTGGTTAGCCTTAGGACAATTGTATTAGGTCTAACAACCTCATCAAACTTTTAAATTGTATTAGAGACTATATTCAAAAATTAAGGTTTAGATAACTTATTGAAAATGATCATGACTACTTTTAGAAATCATAACACTCTTTAAGGATATTCGATCACTAGACCACCATTATTTGATAACATCCCTTTCAACTTTTGGAAAACCTGTATGTCTACTTTTCTTCAATCGCTTGATTATGACATGTGGATTTTAGTATAGGAAGGTTACACTAAACCCACTAGACTTGTTGATGGTGTTATGACTGAAACACCATTTACTGATTGGATAATATAGGAAAAAGAATTAGCTTAGTTAAATGCAAAATACTTAAATAATTTTTTTTGTGCACTTAAATCTGAGGACTATATATGTGTTTCAACCTGTAAAACTAAAAAAGAAAATTTGGATAAATTTTACATAAATTATGAAGGAACCAATGAAGTGAAAAAGTCTAGATTGAATATTCGATTACATGACTATAAACTTTTTCACATGAAATTGAATGAATCAATCACTGACATGTATACTCAATTTATACAAATAGTTAAATCATTACATGTCTTAGGTAGGGAACTAACAAATTTTGAGAAAGTTAATAAAATATTTCGTTATTTACCTATTATTTTTTAGGAAAAGATAAATAATATAACTGAATCAAAAGATCTAACTATTTATTCTATTGATAATATGCTTGGATCACTGATTGCTTACGAGCAAGGAGTGACACAAAGACAGATTGATACAGGTGACAAGCAGAAGGAGAAAAATATTACATTGAAAGTGGATGATTCAAAAAGTGATCAATCACAGCCTTAGGATGAAGATGATATTATACTTATGATGAGGCAATTAAAAAGTTTTCTAAGAAGAAAGCAACGGAGATGTCAGTAGTGGAATAATGGTATGCTCCACAAAAAAGTAAAAGCTTTTAATGATGTAATTGTTATGAATGTAGGAAGCCAAGAAAAAGGTAAGCTGATTACCCAAATTTAAAAGCTGATTACCCAAATTTAAAAGCTAATCCTAGCAAGGAGAAAGTTTATGAGAAAACCAATATTAGAAAGGGAAAGAAAAGATTGCAGAGAGCCTTCTAGCCGGACTCAAAATCCAAATCTTCAAAAATAGAAGCAAAAAGAGGAAGTCACGAACTTGTGCTTAATGGTTGATAATCTTGATCACTTAGATCGAGAGGAAAAATGATCTCATAGAAGACCTCGTGAGAGATCTAGTAACTAAACAGGAGATATTTGAAGCATATAACTGGAGACACAACTCAATTCATATCGCTAGAAGTCAGGAATGGAGGCAATATAACTGTTGACCTCATTTTTGTATGAGGTCATTAAAGCCCTTCCAAACTCCAGATTAATTTTAGATCCTAGGATCTACTCTAGACCTTAGGATTCTCTCCTAGAGCTAGACCTTAGAGCCTACTCTAGAGCCTAGGGTTCCCTTAAATTCTAGATCTTAGAATATCTCTAGATTCTAGGACCAATCCAGACTCAAATCAATCCCTACCCTTGATCAATTCAAACCTCAAATCAATCTGAACTCCATTCAATTCAAATCCAAATTAATTCAAATTTCAAACATATCCAAACTTTGACTCAATCCACTTGAGAATCCAAATTTCAACCTAGACTTTGATCCCACCTTCAATCTAGCTTTGACCTTATCCATCCATTAACAATCACAACATGATTGTAAATGATTTGGATATTTCAATATTAATCATTCAAACCTGAAATTCATTCCAAATCCAGAAATCCAGACTCAAATCCTAAGTCTTAAGGCCCTGCCCTAAAGACCCTTTTCAAAGAATTTTCAAACATTTCAAAACCCAGCCAAATGGTCTCTGATCCAGGGTCTATCACTTGAAAAGTGATAAGACATGTCTCTAGAGGTTACCCTCCAACTTTGAGATCATTCTGAGGTCTCTAACCTCAGAATCTGAATTAAAATCCAAAGGCTGTAAAACCTTCAAATATTTACAGCCTATGCCACTGAACCTAACCCCTTTGAGATCTTGACCTTGGAATCCTTATCAAAGCCTCCAATCACTTCCAGACTCTTGATTTTAACCCATTGAGCAGTAAATTGCATTTTCCAGACCCATTTTTGACCATAGTTGACCAATAGGTCCAAATTGACCAAAATACCCCTATGGGGCTCAAATAGGGATTTCAAACCAAATGAGCTCCAAATTGAATGCAACCACCTTTAACAAGTTTCAAATGTCATTTCAAATCTTTTGAACCTATTCCTAACCCCTGGGTCAACCTGGTTGACCAAGTCAACAGGTTTGACCCAAGAGGCCCTTTAAGGGTCCAAATAGGTGTTTTGACCCAAATGACTTCCCTAGGCCATCCAACCACTTCCATTGATCTTAAAATATCATTTCAAACCTTTTGAGCCCAAACTCAGACCCTGGGCCAACCTGGTTGACCAAGTCAACCCAGGTTGACCAAACAGGCCCTTAGGGGCTCAAATAGGGATTTTGATCAATTTGACCTCCCCAGACCTAGGAATCACCCTCAATGGTCTTCAAATGCCTTTTCAAACCTGTCCAGCCCAGACTCACCTATTGGGTCAACCTAGTTGACCCAGTCAACATGGTTTGACCCAATGGACCCTTATGGTTTCAAATGAACCATTTCAACCTGTTTAACCACGTCAATATCTTCAAACCCTTGAAATCATTCTATTCAAAGCCTTGAATATTTCTAAACCCATTTTGAGCTCAACCCAACTTGGTTTGACTGAGTCAACCCTCAATCCTTGGTCAAATTTGTGGTGGCATTTGCTCCCATCTTTTCTAGCCTTGACTTTGACCTTTGACCCTTGATTGAACCATTCCAAATATCCCTCTCCCTCCTTAAGTGCCACCTCACCAACTTTGACCTGGTTGACTGGTCAAACCAAGTCAACAAAGCCTTAAATCCTTCCTTGAATTGGTCAAACCTTCTATTTAACTTCAAGGAGTGTGAGATTAGGCTTGGAAGCTCTCCCATTGGCTGCTCCTACTTCCCTTCATTCCACCTCAGCCTTCCTTGACCTATTGACTGGTCAACCTAGTCAAACTCAAGCCTAAATTTCTTCTAGAAAGCTTTATCACATGCTAAGCCCCTTTCCCTTGATTTAAGCTGCCTTAGGCCGACCCCTTAATGTCCTAAAGCTCACTTGGAGCTCTCCTAACCAGGCTCAGGGCCTGGTTTATCCTTAAATGGAAATGGTCCCCCCCACTTGTCCCAAGTCCACCCAATGGAGGCAAGGCTAGGCCAGCCTTTGAGGCAGCCTTCTAGCTGTCCCAGGGACATGTGGCACCATCTAGGGAGCTCCTACATCAATCCCAGCCATCCAATCCAGCCCAGGTCATTTGAATAGGGAAAAAGCTAACTTTTGAGCCTATTGAATCAAGGTAGCTTCTCTCACTAACCCCAGCCTCCCAGAACGAGTTCTCAATTCGTTTTGGATCTCCAGAGCCCTCTCTACCTCCCCACTACAAAATCCAAGTGGTTGCACGTCACCGGCGGCGAGTTCTCCAGCGAGCCCACCACCTAGACCGTCACAGGCCTGTAGCAGTCGATCCAGGCGTGTTCGAGCTCGGGTTTGTGCTAGGGATCTTCACTTGGACAGTCTACAAGCTAATCCATCCAGAAATTTCAAAGATCTAACGGTATAATCCCTTAAAACCTTAGATCTAGTTCACATTAGATAGATTTAAATAGCTTCATGTATTCAGTGCCTTAGCTGAAACCAATCTTTCCCCATTGTTTCTGTTCATGCTTACTCTTTAAGTTTAAAGTTTCAAGCGATTTTGTCCATCCGATCGAGAGAACGAGTAAAAAAACGTTTTCTAGGGCGTCACTCACAGTTTCTGGTGAGTGTACGTTTTCTGGACCGTTGATCGTTCGATCAACAGTCCAGATTGAGCCCTTCCGCGGTCTGATCCAACCGCGCGTTCGATCTGTCGTTTGATCAGCCGTCCGGCGACATCTGGGCCCTCAGATCAGAAACTGCGGAGTTGAATCCCACCGTCCGATCTCGTCCCGCTGAGATCAACCGCGGGATTCGATCTCATCCGTTGGATCAGACCCGCTGTGATCCAACGGCTGCCACGAGCCGCTGACGTGGTTAAGTGAAAACCGCGTGAAGCGGCCCGCGGCCGACGCGTGTCCCCGCCGTCACGCGGTTTCGATCCCGCGAATCCGCGCGCGCCGCGTGTCTGACCGCCGCCGTTTAATTAGTGAAAATGTCTTTTTAATTTGTTTTAATTACAGAAACTTTAAAAAAATCATAGTAAATCAAATGTAAGGTCAAAAAATGAGTATAATATATCAAATTTTTCAAAATTCTATCTAGTTTATTTTAAAAATAAAATCAAACCATTTTAACTATTATTTTATTGGTAATTTAAGAAATACAGAAAAGTGTATTTTATTTTTAATTAATTATGTATAAATTATTTTTATCTGAAACTTGGCATCCATGTCTTTGAGTGCATGGCTGATCTCCAGGAAAATTTTCAACATTATTTGAATATATTTTGATATTAATTGGAATTATTTGAGTATCTTAATAATTTTTTTTATATTTAACTAAAAATTAAATATTTTGAAAATTAAAAAAATCTTTTTTTTATTATCAAACTTCTCTGGAGATCAGTGGGTCTTTCAACTCATCAAAATGTATTTTAATAATATTTTTAATTATTTTATAATATATATATATATATATATATATATATATATATATATATATATATATATATATATATATATATATATATATATATATATATATATACCCATTTATATTTATATATTTTAAAATCTATTTTGAGGCTATATATATATTTAAATCTTTAAATATTTAAGAGGTCACTTGAAATCTTAAATGTAGATTGAGCATATTTGAATAGAAATAAAGGGGATGATTAGTGGATAATTATTTCTTGATTATTCACTAAGTTTGTCTTAATTATGTTAATTAGTCCTTGCATGTTTAGGGATCACACACCACTTAGTCTTAGGCTCTCCTAGATTTAGGTGTTGAATGTGTTTATGTGATTCATGCATGTCTTGTGTATTGAGTATGAGGGTTAGTTCAAACATTGATTCAAGTCCATCAAATTAGTGACATAATTAAGGACAATAACTAAGGATTCATGTATAGAAAACTTAGAAAAATCTCAATAATTAGGATTCACTTCCCCTTGAGTTGAAACTTCGAACATTTGAACTTAGTGACACCCTCAGCCCCTAGAGAAATTTTCATTGATTTTTTAGGTCATTAGGTCCCCTAATTAATTTTCATAAGGTTCAACCCCTAATTAAGCCTTCAAACCTTAAAAAATTGTAATAAATCTAATTTAAATCCAAAAATACATATAAACCCTCAAACTGACCAGAATCAATCCCTTAATCTATGATAATTAAAAGCCCCTTAATTTGATAGTAATTTAAACCTTAATCTAATTTTAAGTGATAATCAATATTTAATTAAAATAATTAATTAATTATTATTAAAAATTCCAAAAATTTCCCAAACTCTTGGGAGTCTCTCCTTAGGTCATTTTTGACCTTTGGAGTTGATTTCAAAGAGTTTGGGATTCATTTGGAGGAAAATCACAAAAGAGGCCTTCTAATTTAGATATTTCAAAAATTCATTAAAATGCTAAAACTTCCATAATTCATAACTAATTCCAGAAAAATCCAAATCACCCAAACTCACTTGCATTCAACTCCTAATAAGGTCTAATATTTACTAAAAATATTAGATTTTAGAAAACTGTAATATTTCAAAAAGTCAACAAATTGGTCAAACCATGCTTAAAATCTAGTTCAAAACTTCAAACCTTCGTAATAAAATGTAGAAAAATCCTATTTCAACGTACTTACTGTCTAACTGATCGTAGTGAGGTCTAGTATTTTAATAAAATACAAACATTCTAGAAAATACCTTTAATCAAAATTCAGCTTTTGACCCTTTAATTAAATGATTAAAATATTCAAAAATTCTTAAAAAATTCAAAATCATTCTAAAACTCAGAAAAAATTGGCTTAATGTCTAAAACATTTAAAAAATCCTTTAAAACACAACAACCACCCTAAAGATGAAGTTTATTGGATGGACTACTCCGGGCTTCGGGGCTAAGTGTCCTAAGGAGGCTGGTTCCTCGAGCCTGGTGGCACAACACCACGAATGGATTCTAAGGGGTGTTAAATCTTAAAATAGATTAATCTTTAATTATTTAACATTTTAAAAATCTCTAATTCAACTACATTAATTTGGTTTATCGGCTGGACTACTCCGGGCTGCGGGGCTAAGTGTCCTAAGGAGGCTGGTTCCTCGAGCCTGGTGGCACAACGCCACGAATCAATTAATGGCAAACTTAAATTAATCAAACTTTTAAAATCAGTAACTAACCTTTTTTTTTTTTGTATAATTAATCCACTCCTTTAATTCCAACCAATTTAAATAACTTAATCAACCCCGATTGCTACTGGGTAACCCAGGCCTACGAGGCTATTAGCTTAGCCCCAAGGAAGGTGAAATAAACTTCACGGCCTCGGTGTGAAACAAAGGTAGCAATCAATTAACTTCTAAAATATGTTTAATTAAAACTCTTAATTCATTAATACTTAAATTTTAATTTAAATCCCCTTCTAAGCCTTAACAAATCCAAACTTTTAGACAACTTTAACTAATCACCTACTTTAGGATCTATCCCAGCCACACGAACTTTCTCACACACTTTAGATGATGTGTTAGGACAACCAACTCTAGATCTAGGTTAGGCCGGTGTTTACTTTACTGCTGTGTGCCGAATTTTTCGTAGTTTTCACTGCATGTTGTGGATGAAATTGCTTTGCTGTGTCTGCTTACTTTTTCTGTACTCTGTGGATGGATTGATGTGTTTGGCGACTAGATTACCCTTAGGTTAGGTACGATCTGGATGTTGACACAGTTTTCTGCAGGTGGCCACGCTCATGCAGGGCAATATAAAAAGGGGGCAAATCAAAAAAATGCATAAATATTATAAATTCTTTGCACAGGTGCTTCAGCTGCTAAAGCCCCCAAATCATAAAAAGAGCGTGGACAGTGTGTTTACTTCCTTTTCTGCTCATATATAACTGCTTGGGAATAACTGCTTTTTATATATTAATTGCTTAGAATAACCCTGCAGGTGAGTCTAGATTTTTATTTTGATATCAATGTAATTTGTATAATGTCAAGTGTTGTGAAAGTTGATTTTGAGTTGGGATACATAGATCCAAAGATTAGATTCCAAAGAGGAAAGGATACCCCTTTCGAGAACACTCCTTTTCCATTTGGAAATCCAAATTTGGATCATACCTCTTCCTTACCCAAAGAGGAAAGAGTGGCCTTCCCCTTAGAGGGAAGTGCCCTCTTGTCCATTTGGGTAATCCACTACGAAGATTCCAAGAAGATTGAAGAAAAGGAGTCCAAAGAAGAATGAGATTGAAGATTTGAAGATTTGAATATTGAGAGTATCCCACTCAAAATAACTTGCATCATTACTAGGTTTAGAATCCGGGTTGTTGTCAGTGGTGCCCGTCCACTTTACTTTCTGTAATATTCTGGTTTGTAATAAGCAAGGCAATTCTGCCTATGGACATTTATTAATTAATTTATATTTGATGTGATGATTTGATTGCCTTTAGGATTACTTATTTTTACTAGTTTTTTGACGATTGTATGCCGCTTTTTGTTTTCGCCTGGATACGTGAGACTCGTGAGGGTGTGAAAGTTTTCTACTCATAATTTTAAAAGTCTAAAATTTTAGTGAGTCTAAATAACATAGAAAGATAACGAATCTAGGGAATTAGCCGGGGAGCGACCCCCGGGTCGCATGCATATTTCTGCATCACTCTCTCCTTGCTTTAGACCCTTCCCCGCCTGTGAGTAGAGTCCGGATAGTCTAACCTATGAGGACGAGGTGCCGGACCTGGGGAAGTTCAGTCTTCTAAAAAATTATTTTATAAGCCTGTTTTTAAAATTTCAAGCATATTTGATTTGAGGTTGTTAACCAGCATGCATTGCATTAGATACAAATTAAAAGAGTTAAAATTTTAATTTCATGGTCCTTAGCATTTTGCACCCAACATAAGTCAAAGGGGCCAATTAGGAGAATCTCTAGATGTCGGCCCCAACTCTCCAAAACTTTAAATATAACGTCCCTACCACTCTTTCATAAAAGATCGGACTCATCTCTTTTAAATCGACTAGGTGGTTAGCTGGCTCCCCAATCCAGGCCAGGGTAAGTCCAGACCTTGCACTGCATTAGTTAGGATCGGACGACTATGGTCCAGTGTCCAAAATAGATTTAGGATCCGGGGCAAATCTTTGATTATAAGACCCCAAACTTCGGGAATCTAATCCCAAATTTCTAATAAAATGCTCAACTCTAATTAAATATCATTTCAATCCAAAACATAAAGCCCAACACTTAGATTAAGTTGGGACACTTCCGGATGGTTCTGGAATCTCAAGGTGTCCCCTACCTCTCCTCCTTTAACTCCGTTAATAACTGCTCAATTTTGATCCATTCCCTTTTGATTTTTCAATAACTCTATTCATACTTTGATATCACTCCTAGAAACTCTAACAAAATTCTGCCACCATTTTAATCGGGAGTTTTCGTAGGAGATTTTTGTTTCCCTACGATGTAATTAACTACGAGGGCTTGCGCTCGTAGGAGATTTGGAACCACACACACCTGATTTAAAAAAAATTAATTTCTAAAATGTTATTAGATTTCCTTGGGGAAAGTTAAGTAATGATCGTCATAGTTGCATTAGAAGGATTATCATAGAATGGTCTCATTTCCCTTTGGGGAGATACGCCCTTCTTCGATAAGGCTTTGGATGTGAATGCGACGATCATGTTTCTTGAATATTGTAATTGGGTACCTAGCTGAACTATACTTTGTCCCCTCGGGGCCATATAAAGTTCTCCTTAGAACCCGATCATAACATTCAAGATGAGTTTACATAATTCTAAATCTGAACACCGTTATGAAAGTTTATTTTCGTCCTTCAGGGTGATATACTCTTTATAACGAATTGATTCGACCTTAGAATTAGAACTCAACCTTAATCTTAAAATTCCCAAAGAAAACTAATAGTTTTCAAAACCAGCTGTTTTCCAAAATTCCACCAACAATAACACTAGGAGATAATACCACTAGGAAAGGGGTAGGTACATGTATAATTAGCAACAAGAATAATTTTTCATTGAAAATATGTTGTTTGTAGATGGCGTAAAGCATAACTTGCTGAGTATTAGTCACATGTGTGATAAAAGTTATAGTGTTATATTTTTTCCTACAAGCTGCATTATAAGCCAAAATGGAATTGATATATTGCATGGAAATAGGGTAAATAATGTATACATGCCTGATTTAAATTTTGTTAAATTTTCTAATGTTTTTTATCTCAAAATAAAAATTGATGAATCATAGTTAGGCATAAAAGACTTTGTTATGTAAGCATGAAAAATCTTAGGAATATTATCTAGAATGATTTGGTTATAGGGATACCCAAACTAGACTTCATTAAGAATCACCTGTGTGATGCATGTAAACTAAGAAAATAGGAGAAGTTCTCCTTTCATTCAATTAAGGATCTTAGAACTAGCAAACTATTAGAAGTCATTAACATGGATCTTTTTGCACCAGTTAGCACTATAAGTCTAAGATGTAAAGTTTTTGGATTTATAATAGTTGATGTTTTTAAAGATTTACTTGGGTCAAATTTCTATTTTATATGAGTGAATCATTTAATGAATTTAGAAACTTTTCTACTTGGATTTAGAGGAAACTAGGGTGTAACGTTTAATCAATTTAAAGTGATCATAAAGGAGAGTTTGAAAATGAGAAATTTAAAAAAATTTATAAATAACAAGGGATTGATCAAAAATTTTCTGAACCTAGAACCTCTCAGCAGAATAGAGTAGTAAAAATAAAGAACAAAACTTTGATAGAAGCCGCTAGAGCCATATTGGCTGAGTATTAACTTCCAAAATTTTTTTTGACTGAAGCGATTAATACAATTTATTACTAAATAGGGTGAACATTAGATCCAAGTTGAACAAGATACCCTATGAACTTCTTAAGGGGAGAATACCTAATCTTTCACATTTGCATGTTTTTATATGTGAGGTGCTCATGTATAATATTGGCAAAACTCCTTTAGAAAAATTTAATCTTAAATCTGATGAATGAATTATTCTAGGATAATCAAGTGTTTTCAAATCCTAAAGGATTTGTAACAAGAGAACTTTGGTAGTTGAGGAGACTAAACATGTAGTTTTTGATAAATTTGGCATTTTAGAACAGCCAAGGTTGGAAGAAGATCATATTGAAGATATCTTCCAAGGAATTGAAATAACAAATTTGGAAGAGAATGTTAGAACTGAAAATGCTTTTCCAAGAGAATTGTAATTTTTTAAGATTCATCCTAAGGAATTAATTTTAGGTGAACCTAGTGAGGGTGTTAGAAGTAGGCTTGGACTTAGCAAAGAAGTGAACCATTCTACCTCTATATTGATGGTTGAACCACTAATATAAATCAATCACTTTTGGATGAATTTTGGATTTTAGCCATACAAGAAGAATTGAATCAATTTATTAGAAATATTATTTGGTAATTGATTGAAAGGCCTAAGGATCAAAGTTTTCTTGGTACTAACTCGGTGTTAAAAAATAAAATGAATGATTCATATGTTGTGATTAGGAATAAAGCAAGATGGTAGCTAAGGAATCTAATTAAAATGAAGGAATTGATTTTGATGAAACTTTTTCCCCTGTAGCCAAACTTGAAGCGATAAGGGTATTCCTAGTCTTTGCTTGTTTTAAAGGTTTTAAATTATATCAAATGGATTTTAAGAGTGACTTTATTAATGGGGTGATATAAGAGGATGTTTATGTTGAACAATCTACAAGTTTTAAAAATTTATAATTCCTAAATTATGTGTTTAATTTTAAAAAGGTATTGTATGGACTAAAATATGCACCTAGGGCTTAGTATGATAGGTTAAGCACTTTCCTATTAGAAACGTCATTTATGAAAGGAAGAGTGGACACCACTCTCTTCTTAAAAAGGATAAGAGATGACGTATAAATTGTTCAAATATATGTTGATGATATTTTATTTTGATTTACCAATAAATATCTTTATTATGATTTTTCAATGAGTTTGATGAGAGATTTGAGTTATTTTCTTAGTTTTATCATAAAGCAAAATTAGGAATGAACTTTTCTTAGTCAACTAAAGTATACTAATGATTTTCTCAATAAATATTCCATGGACAATATTAAATTAATGAGTATACCAATGAGTTCCTCAGTGCAGTAAAATAATGACTCTAAGGGAAAATCTATTGATCAAAAGAAATTTAGAGGAATAATTAGATCATTACTTTACTTGACTACTTACAGACCAGATATCATATTTAGTATTTTTTTTGTATGCTAGATTTCAATCTGATTTAAAGAAATCACATTTGACTACTGTTAAAAGAATTCTGAGATATCTTTTATTAACTCAAAACTTAGGAATTTGATATCATATGCACAACTCTTCTTTCAAAATCATTGGGTATTCTGATTCAGATTTTGTAGGATATATGGTTGATCAAAAATGTAATTCTTGAACTTGTCATTTCATAAAAAAACTATTTAGTTTCTTGGTTTAGCAGAAAAAAGAATTCAGTAGCCCTTTCTACTATTGAAGCATAATACATTGCCTTAGGTAGTTATATGCCATAGGTTCTTTAGTTAAAATAACAATTGTTTGACTTAGGATTTTCTATTGGCATTATTCTAATTTTCTATGATAATATAAGTGTCATATGCATTTTAAAGAATCCTATTCAACATTCTAGAACCAAACATATTGATATTAAGCATCACTTCATTAGAGATCACGTAGCTAAGAGAGAAATTGAATTACGCCATGTTGCAACAAAGAATCAACTTGCATATATTTTTAGAAAATCATTGGCTTTTAAAATGTTTAACACCTTAAGAAATAGATTAGATATGATTGATCAAAATGCTTAAAATTGAATTTATGCAAATTGGATTTGTAATGTATTGTTTGTTTATCTGTTTTCTTAACTTGTTTGTTTTTTTTTTTTATAAATATTTGGTTGTTTATTTATTTATTTTTGTTTCATTTGTTATGATTGCTTCTCATTCATTAGCATTATATTGTTGGCCTTGTTTTTCATTTTTGCATGCCATTGAATCTCAGGTGATTGGTTTTTTAAAAAGTTTTTGTTTATCATGTCTTGTTTCAATTGTTTTCTTCGTAATATATGAATTATTTTTGTACTATTTGAATTTTGTAAAATGTACATTATATTTTTCTGAGTTGAGCACATAAAACTACATTTTTCATTGAATTTTATATTGTATGATGTCATCATCATCTGTACGATATTTTTTCTTTTGTTTATACGATTGGGGATGATTTTCTAAAAAGATCAGTTATTGATTATAGATCCTACGTAAGAAAATGCACTTTGTATATATGATCATGTTGTTAGTTTCACATTTGGATAAACCTATCTGTCATAAAATAAACTTTAATATTATGATCATCTTGGATGAACATGCATTTTGTTTGTATGATCGTTAGGTCAAAAAGCCTGTACAAAATGGCGCCTCAGGAATAGCGTTTTATGAAAGCTATTTTTTTGGCCATTTCTACTCATATGTTTGAAATATTTTTTATCAAGTTTGATTTCAAAATCATACTTAAAATCACAATTTTATACTATATGATAGGTGGTTTTTCTATAAATTAGGAAGCTTTTGATCTATATGTTGCAGCCAAAATACTCCCTCTCGACTCCTCATTCTAAGTGACATTAACTTATTTGTTATGCCACTTTTTGCCACAGTCCAATTTTTTGTTATCCTCACCTTGATTTATGCCTACCATCAAGAAACATTTCAAGCTTTTCTTGTAAACATGAAGGTAAACCAAGATCACATTAGGATTATCTCTTATGTCTTTATGCAGCGTGTTGAAATAACTAAGGAAGATCTAGGCAACTTCGTTCACCTTAGAAACCAAGGAGTTTAATCACACACCTTGACCTCTAGAGAAAATTTTGATTAGTCAAAAAAATAAACCAGACTCTTAGAGGTGTTGCACAATTAAGCTATCTTTCTCATGTGTATACCCTTAACCAAAATGCCAGGATCATTTAACATGTCTTAAGAACTTCTATCATTCCCAAAGTTGGTGATCATATAAATTTGACTCCTCTTTTATGCACTATCACATACCTTATAATGACTAAAACTCCTTCTGATGAAGCCCAACTAATCATGGGCAACATTTACAAATTTTTTGGTATTGGACTTCCGCTAAATAGGAGGAACAAAAATGTGGCTTTATGACACTTAGTTACCTACATCTTAGAGAAAAAGTATAGCTTAATCTATTTTGATCCACCCACTAAACTTCCCATTTACTTCATTGATGCCTCTTTTTGGGCACTTATTTTTCGGGATCAAAGTTCTGAGGGAAAAGATTCAAAGGGAGGAGTTCCACATGCAGAACTTGCACCTACACCTAGACCCGACCATTATCAAGAAATGAGCCAGTGTTTTGACAAGCTAGAAACTCATTTTAATCAACATTTTGATCAAATTGAGAATCACCTAAACCAGCAGGATGCTAGGTACAATGAGGACATGGGGTGGATCCAAGGGCAATTTGACTCGGTCAACACTAATGTAGCTATGATCAATAGATACTTTATGATGTTCAACCCTCAACAACCTCCAGACCAAGGCCCCTTTGGAGTTTAGTTATATTTCTATATTGTACTTGATGATGAGTTTTTATATTTATTGTTGAGATATTTTCTTGTGATTTCATGTGTTTGTTTCTTCATGTTATTAATCTTCCATTTCTAGGTTGATAATATTTTAAATGGAAAGAAGTGTTTGTATGTGGTTCTTGTATTAAATGAAATAATGAAATGATGTTTTGACGTGCATTGAAATTTCATTTTCTTGAAATGTTTATGTTTATGGAGACAAATCATTTTTGGTTGATATCTAGAATGGAAGTTTGAATTACTTGCTATACAAATTAATTTCTTTGCAAAATTTAATCTCTCAAAATTTTAAATTATATTATAACTGGATGTGTTTATAAATAAGTTTTACTTAGCTATAATTATTGTAAAATAGATTTCTTACTTTTATTTTATTTTTTTAATGTATTTATATTTATTAATTATTGGAATTTATACTAAGATTTATTGATATTGGAAAGACTGAAAGTATAAAAAGATGCACAAAATGTGTCAAACTTGAAAAAATGCACAAAGTGTGCCACTTGTTTAAAATGATACATAATGCGCCACTTATTTTTAATTCACTAAAAATATAGAAACTAATTAATCTTTAATTCAGTATTTTGGCAATAATTATTTTTATTTAATTTTTCTAGAATGAATAGTGAACCTGGTTAACATTTCTTATCTTATTTGTTCTTTGATTTAAAATTTGATTTTTTATTTTTTTACCAATAGGAAGTTAATGTTATATTTGCAATTAGTTTAAAATATTCTTCTTCATCAACTACTTTGATTTATCCATAGAAACTTTTAATTTCAAGATATACTTTCCTTTTTGTTGTTGTCGAAAGGGGAAGTCATTAGTTATTATTTGATGTTTTGATTGTTTGATGTATTAATTATTTGATGTATTGCTATGATACCATCATTAGTAATTTTTAATGTTTTGATTGCTTGATGCATTGGATATTTGATGTATGTATGTGTGTATGTTTGTTCGTGTTATTGTGTTATTTTCTTTGCGAGTTATGTGTATTTGTTTTTTCGTGTTATTTTTGTTTAAGTTTTTCTTAGAGTTATATTTTTTTTATTTCATTGGAACACCTTATTTTAAATTGGTCATTTATTTAGGGGGAGCTAAGGAGAAAATTTTCTTTATGTTTTAACTCAAACAAAAATTATTTTTGCATCATAAAAAAGGGGAAGATTATTGCAACTTAGTTTTAAAATTATATTTTTATATCATGTGAATTTTTTATGATATAAAAATATTATTGTGCTGATTACAAATTCTCTGAATATATATTATAAAAATCTTATCTGTGTTGTTTGTGTGTATTAACATTTCAAGGAAATCATACTTCAGACTGTCGAAGACTTCAAGACAGATTAGATTAGGGTTTCTTATAATTGAAGTCTGAACTTTTTCTATTTTTCTTGAGTCTGAGAGAGTGCGATTGTAATTGGTAACTGTGCACACACATACTAGAGAGTGAGTCAAAACTTATATTTTTTAAAATGAATTGTATTATACAATTCTAAAATTGTACTAGATGATTTGAAATATAAGTTCCTCCAGAACTTAGTTAATCGAAACATGCCTTAGAAATTTCTTTTGAATTGTTCAAACTATACGAAGTTAGATTCATCTAGACGACGTCTAAAGTACGAAATGGATATGCACTAATTTGTCCCTAATGAACTCACCATTTTTTTATAAATCATGCAGTACGAAATTAGTTTCATATAGATAACATCCAGAGTATGAAATGGGTGTGTACCAGTTCAACCCATATGAATAGGTAATTTTTTTTTGAGTGGATCGTACTGTACAAAATTAATTTTATGCATATAACATCCAGAGTACGAGATGGGATCATCCATGTTTCTACCATACGAAGCATATTTTGACTTAACAAGTTCGTACTATATGATATAGGATTCGTATAAACTGTTGAATCTAGTAATTAGGTTGTTAAGCCTAAGTTAATGTCCCAAGGCTACCAAGAGGGGGGTGAATTGATAGTTTAAAAATTTAATCCCTCTTTGAAAATTAAGTTGAATCGAAATGAAAATTTTTCTTTTAAAGTTTTTCTAGAAAATATTTTTCAACCACAGAGTTGTTAAAAATTAAAATAAAATGCAGAAACAAAAAAAACTGTAAATGACACCAGATTTATAGTGGTTCGGTCTATAACCAGACTTACATCCACTCCTCAGAGGCACCCTTTGAGTATTGCACTAAAACCAATAGTGACTCTCCTTTTGCACCCACAGCAAGGCGGAGAAGCCTTTACAATACACTCTTTTCACCACTACCCGGTGCGGCAGAGAACCGTCGTCCTTTTACACAATCCCCAGAGTTGGCAGAGAACCGTCCGTCCTTTCACACTCCCCTAGTGTGGGCAGAGAACCCTTTCGTCCTTTCACACTCTCCTAGTGTGTGCAGAGAACCCTTTCGTCCTTTCACACTCTCCTAGTGTGGGCAGAGAACCCTTCCGGCTGTTCACACTCTCCAAGTGTAGGAAGCGATCCTTTCGGCTATTCACACTCTCCAAGTGTCGGCAGTGAACCAGATCTCCTTGACTGATCTTTTCACAAGTAATCTAGAAGGAAGAAAGAAAAGAGTGAAGTAATCACAATTCACAAGTAGAGATTCTTACCTTTGAACTCCAAGTGAAGCCTTCATGCTCCAATGGTAGGAATCCTCCTTTGAATGCACTCTTCCACTTTCTCCTTAGCTATTCTCTCAAGAGGCACGAAGATCAAATGACAAAAAGATTGGGAGGCAATCTAATTTGGACTATATATACTAAAGACAAGAAAAACTGCCCAAAAACTGCAAGTTTTCAATTCTGTAAGCAGAGGATCGTCCCGTACGATCGTGGATCGTCCTGGACGATTTTACTTAAATGCTTTGAAACGACCCTATTTGTATATGTGTACGAAATGTCTTCGTACAGCTGATCGTCCCGTACGAACTAAGTTCATCCAGTACGAACGGTTATTACAAGGTCGGTCTAGAAAAACTGCTGAAAACCGTTCTAAGTCGGTTAATCGTCTGGACGAAAATTGGTTCGTCTGGATGAAATTTTTATAGAGAGCATATCGTTTTCTAACGATAATAATTTTGTCTGGACAAAAATTTTATAGAGAGCAGATCGTCCTGGACGATAATTAATTTCGTCTGGACGAAATTTTTACAGAGAGCAGATCATTTTCTGACGATAATAATTTTGTCTGGACGAAAAATTTACAGAGACCAATTCGTCCTGGACGATATATATTTCGTCCCGGACGAATAGGACTTAGAAAATTTTTCAAGCCAGTTCCTATTCGTTTTATGTGCTCAATAGGAGATAACTGTCTGATCGTCCCGTACGATCGGATATCGTCTCGTACAATCAGTATAAAATTTTTATGATCTCCTTATGTGTGTGTGTATGTTTATATTCACTCAATTACAATCACTCCCTTTCAAATTTAATTCAAAAAAAAAAATGCAAGCTTCAAATTAACAAAGTATCTCATGTTGAATTTGATTTGAAGTTATCGTAGTCTGGAGTCTGATTTTCCTGAAATGTTAGTACACACAAGAGCAAATACAAATCTTCTAAAATTGTTAGGAGATAACTACACATTTGAACAATAATTTTTGGAATCATAAAAACTATACAAGTTGCAAAAATGTAAAGCATGCAAATAGCAACTATTTTAACATAAACATCGGCCATAGTATGAAATATATTCATTCATAAACGTACAGGTCGAATATGTTCAATTTTGAAATGTTCATATAGTACGATGTCAGTTCATACGTATAACTGACAGAGTACGAAATCAGTTCGTCCAGGATTGTACATAGATTTCTTTTGAACTATTGATACGTACAAAGTTCAATCATACTATACGATCCAAGTATGTCCAACTTGAAATTTGGAGAGTTTTTATTGTCCTTCTAATATAAGGGTCCTAAAAATTGACTTTGAAAAGATCCTTCTGCTAATTTTCTCTTGAGTGTGAGATTGAGGGTATTTTGGGAGAGTGTTTAGGAGTGAGAATTGAGAGATCTTGCAAGTGAAATTTGTGAAGGGCTCACAAGGTTTCCAAAAGGTGAGAATCTTTTTCTAAGCTCTTCAAATCTCTGCCCTACTTCTTTAAAGACTCTTGAGAGAAGATCTGGTACTTTGCTATCACCAAGAGGGTGAGAATAGATGTTGGTACTCTGTAATCACCATGATGGTGAGAAAGGACGCAGGTACTCTCCCGTCACCAGGAGGTGAGAAAGGATGTTGGTACTATGCCATCACCAGGAGGGTGAGAAAGGATGATTGTACTCTATCACACCGGGGTTGGTGGAAGAGAGTTTATTGTAAGGGATTCTCTGCCTTCTTGTGGGAGTGAAAGGAGAAGCACTTTAGTATAATGTAATACATGAAGAAGGAATTTTTAGGGAGTGGACGTAAGTCTAGTTGAACCGAACCACTATAAAATTCTATGTTCTTCTATCCTTACATTTTATTGCATTTTTATTTTTTACATGTTTAAATTTTAGTGATTGGAAAAATATTTTGAGAAAATTAATTATTGTGCAAAATATGTAAATCAGTTTTCTAAATTACCAAGAGTTTTTTAAATTAACAATTCACCCACCTCTTGATTAGCCTTGGGACAATTACATCAGGTCTAACAGCCTATTTGAACTTTCAAAAGTTAATGGTCAGATGAGCTGTCTATTACCAAGGCAAGAGAGGTTAATAGGTGAGGGGTGAGTTTATGGGCAAGTCTTGAGAGAAGATGGGCCTGTAGTTGGAGAATTTTTGATCAAGTCAGTGACTGATGTAGAGGCTCAAGGTCATCTTTTTATGAAGCGTTCTTTCTTTTTTTAGTTTTATTTAAACTCCTTTCAAATTGTTCTGATAGTTTTGGTAATTCATATATATATATTCATTTCGCTTGGTTGACATTGGCATATAAGACATATTAGACTGTGAAATAACAAGCCTTTCATTTTCTATCTCATTTCTAAATATAGCTAATACGTCTGCTTGGGAGTCCTTGAAAATGGAATAAACCAAGATCTTACCATGACTGCAATTTTAGAGAGATGAAAAAATACAAGACTATGGGGTCGCTTCTGTAACTAGATTACCAGTACTGAAAACCATCTTTACATTGGATGGTTTGGTGTTTTAATGATCCCTACTTTATTGATCGCAACTTTTATATTTATCATTCCCTTTATTGTTGCCCCTCAAGTCGATATTAATGGTATTCGTGAACCTGTTTCTGGTTCTCTACTTTATGGAAACAATATTATCTCAGGTGCCATTATTCTTACTTCTGCAGCTATAGGTCTGTATTTTTACGCAGCAGCATATATTGATGAGTGGTTATACAATGGTGGTCCTTATGAACTGATTGTTTTACACTTCTTACTTGGTGTATCTTGTTACATGGGTCATGAGTGGGAACTTTGTTTACGCCTGGGTATGCACCCTTGGATTGCTATTACATATTAAGCTCCTATTGTGACTACTACAACTATTTTCTTGATCCACCCTATTGGTCAAGGAAGTTTCTCTGATGGTATACTATTAGGAATATATTGTACTTTCAACTTCATGATTATATTGCAGGTAGAGCACAACATTCTTATGCATCCATTTCACATGTTAGGCATAACTGGTGTATTCGGTGGCTCTCTATTCAGTGCTATCCATGGTTCTTTGGTAACTTCTAGTTTCATCAAGGAAACCACTTAAAACGAATATGCTAATTCAGGTTACAGACTATATAAGACCCCTCTTTGGAAGGCTACTACTCAGTTAGAACGCTCCTGTAGCGTAGCTCGTAGGTAGAAAAATCTATCCATTTTGAACAAAACAACCTTCATTGAACTCTCCAGACGGAACACTGAGAAAATAGGAAAAAAAACTTAACAAAAAGTAAACAAAGAAAAGAAATAAGTGAGATAATCATTAGTAAAAAGTGAATGTCCATACGATGTCAGCATAAAGTGAAAACATATTCTTTGAAACTTATGCGAGAAAGAAAAGAACACCTCACGTATGCTTTTCAACCTTTATACATATTGATTGAGTCCCATATTGGGGTGATATTAATAAGAAAAAGATCTCATAAAGATAGAAGATTATCCCAGATTCATCATAAAAAGAGCACCCATCGTACTGAGAACTAAGATATCATCATGTTCCGATTCGACTGAAAATGGACCAAATTGATTTTTTTTCACACAAAAAGAGTCGGCGCTTTTCACGGTAAGTTAGAAGCTAATGAATTAGAACATATGATTCTTCTTTGGTTTAGATTAGAAAAACATACAGCCACCTATGGGAATGATGTGGTGTTCGGCCCGACAAATGGAAAGGTTTCGAATTTTTAGTGAACCAATCCCCCTCACCCTCAGCTCGCTTGGATCGTATCATGGGGAGCTTACTTCACATCATTTTCTTAAGGAAGTAACTTTACAGGAGAAAAAGCATAGCACCACCACCTTAAATATGGGTCGCAAGAAAAAGGGAAATTCACCGTTTGCTCGAGAAGAGGAAAAATAACTCGGACAAGAAACCAACAGGAGAGCACCCAAAGAAGTGTATCATGGCAAGGGTAGAAAATGGACGCCGGTTGTAAGGGTGAGAACCTGAATGAAGCAAAGGTGCTAGATAGCATCAAATTTTTGGTCAATTCACAACCTTACAAGAGAGGGGCCTCAGAATACGCAGAAAAGGAAAGGTTGCAAAGCAAATAGATGTCTATTTATGATAAAAGGATCGGGAATTCATAAATAAGAAAAATGAATATATAAGTGAGCATGGAATTGGCTGAACATCTTTCTTGACAGTGAATTTCATTGTGATGTTCACCTACTATGTCACGACTGTTGTTTGGCATTCACTCTTCGCTACATATGCAAGCTTTCTTTAGCTAAAATTTTTTTCTACTAGATTTCCTGTCGAAATGAAAAGTTCTTTTCAATATGTCTCCTTTTCTATTTTATAGAAAATGCATTAGAAGAATGGAATCATTCTCTGGAGGGTCAAATTGAATGCTACTATTATCCCGGGAAACCTAACATGTGGTACAAAAAGTAGTATAGAGTTTGAGAAAGTTTCAATCGCAAGATCCACTGTTTGGATACAAGTTTCTTTTCTATTTTCTAATTACTAGCCGAGGTTGCGAAAAACACAATGGACTAGAATCTAGTAGATCAAAATTAGCATCTCAAAGAAAAAGCTATTGACCGAATTGGTTTCGACATACCAAGTCAAAGAAATTGTGTATGACAGTCATCAAAAGTCGAAAGTGAAAGTGGCCTTATCGACCACTGATGTTGGAACAAGCTTTGGCTAGGGAGAAGCCCATAAGCCCTATCTCTAGGAACTTTGGTTGCTCACCTATCTAGCTCAGCTAGTAGAATAATCAAAGCTTGGCTGGGGTTGCCAAAATGGATGGATACATAGGTCAGCTCCAACTCACTGCTTGTGTGTGGCATCGGGAAGAATGGATTGTAGATAGGCACCCACTCAAACGTCTGAAGGGGGCTAGGCTCTCCTTTAGGTTTAGGTAGGAATTTCACTGATGATGACCTTAAATCAAGCCCTCACTCTACAGGTCAAGCGAACGACTCAACTGAAGAGCAAGCTGGGTCTGACAATTCCACCAACTACAGATGAAGAGGTAGATGCTCTCAAGGCTTAGAAGGAATGCTAGCTATATGCTTCACACATGGATTCTTCATTCACTTCCTTTCTAAATGACTGGCCGCTCTTTCATTGTATGATTTTTTGGTTTGATGAAGACACTTTCTCTTATGTATCTACTTATTATATTTTTGCCTCTACTTGGTAGTTCTGTAGCTAGTTTTTTTTTTTTTTTTTTTTGACATTTTCTAGGATCAAAAGGAACCGCTATAATAACCACTATGTACATTTCATTTTCTTCTATCTTCTCTTTTCTTTCTTTTTATGAAGTCGCACTGGGAGCTAGTGCTTGCTATCTCAGAATAGCTCCATGGATCTCATAGGAAATGTTTGATGCTTCTTGGGTCTTCTTTGGCGACCATAAAGTCACCGGATGAATTACTGAGTAGATAGATAAGATCCGAACTCTGCAGTTGCTCCGCAGTGATACAGACTCGCTCCTACCCACCCCCGAGACGGGGTAAAAAGCATGTCGGGAATCAAGGGGGGACATATTGGATGTCATAACTCCTGTCGATTGGGGGCTGTGCTGCCCTGACTTTCAATTGATACACAGTTGAGCAGGCCGATCACGAATGTTACAAGTGTGGGAGCGATCTTGGTAAGGGAAGGCTAAGATGATGCCTTGCATATGGGTAGCAAGAGGGCGCTTATGTCATGACTGTGGGGCCTTATGGAGAAGGGCCCAGCCCAATATGGACAGCACACCCCCCACTTGAAGCGTACCTCTGTATCAACTTTTTCACTATATCTAAGGGTTACGACAGTGGGACCGGTGAATCATGCATGCTGGTTAAATGCGTGGGCAAAGGGCCCGTAGTACCCCCCCCCCCCCCCCCCCCCCCTTCCCCTTTTTATTTTCTTATGGAAGGGAAGAAGTGGCCTAAGCACGGCAGATGACGTACACTTGAGTGGAAAAGGATCACTTTTGTGAGGCACGACTAACCCTCAGAATGAAGTAGCTTGACCAACCCTTAACCCCCTCGGAAAGTGAGACCATACCTATTTTTCCAGGCCTGTTCAGACATACATTTCCCACGGAAGATCAAGTTGGTAAGGCGTGTGATGGGAAACATTCCCACATGGTTCTGAGAGCACTGAAGATGAATGAGAGGTTCACCACCACATCATTGCAAGGGGAGCTTGCTTGATTCACAAATTGGTCTGACTCGTAATTAACTTTTGACCCCGTGTTCGATAGCCCGACCATAGTGATGTTAATTGTGGTTACATCCATAAGTAGCTTGGTCCATCTTTATTCCATTTCATATATGTCCGAGGATCTGCATAGCCCTCAATTTATGTGTTATTTATCCATTCCTACTTTTTATGCCAATTTTGGTGACTGGAGATAACTCTCTTCAATTATTCCTGGGATGGGAGGGAGTAGGTCTTGCTTCATATTTGTTAATTCATTTCTGGTTCACACGACTTCAGGAAAATAAAGCAGCTACAAAAGCTATGCCTGTCAATCAACTAGGTGATTTTGGATTAGCTCCTGCGATTTTGGGTCATTTTACTCTCTTTCAAATAGTAGACTTTTCAACCATTTTTGCTCGTATGTTTGCCCCTAGAAATTCATGGATTTATCGTGATATGAGATTGAATGCCATAACTCTGATTTGTATTTTACTTCTTATTGATGCTGTTGGGAAATCTGCACATATAGGGTCGCATATTTGGTTATCTGATGCAATGGAGGGTCCCACTCCAGTATCTGCTTTGATTCATGCAACAACTAATATCTTAGCTGGCATTTTCGTCATAGCAAGGTGCTCCCTTTATTTGAATACCCACATACGGCTTTTAATGTTATTACTTCTGCAGAAGCTATGACATCATTCCTTGTGGCAACAACAAGAATCTTATATAACTATCTAAAGAGGGTCATAGCTTATTCAACTTGCAGTTAATTAGGCTATATGATCTTTGCTTGCGGTATTTCTAACTGTTTGGTTAGCATCTTTCACTTAATGAATCACGCATTTTTCAAAGCATTACTCTTCCTGAGTGCAGGTTCGATGATTCATTCCATGTCGGATGAGAAAGATATGCGGAAGATGGGGGGCTTACCTCCTCGTTCCTTTTGACCTATGCCATGATGCTCATGGACAGCTTACCTTTCATTGGATTTCCTTTTCCAAATGGATTTTACTCCAAAGATGTTATCTTAGAGCTCACTTACACTATGTATACCATCAGTGGTAACGTTTCTTTCTGGTTGGGAAGTGTCTCTATCCTTTTCACTTTTCATTACTCTTTTTGTTTCATATTTTTCACATTTCTAGTACCAAATAATTCATTTGAGAAAGACAGTTTATGATGTCATGATGCACCCATTCCTATGGCCATTCCTTCAATACTTCTGTCTCTTAGGATGTGCTGTGATGTTAGCCCATAAGTCAGTATTGTGCTGTGACGAAGCGGCTGTTGCTCACCCAACACAATCGTACGAGGTGAATAAGAATTGAGGATCGGATGCGGACAAAATTCCTACCAATGGCTGAGATGTTCAGTTGACTCCCTCCCCCTTAGTGGGGGTTCGGACCCCTACGAGTGTGCAGAAAAGGGAGGAGGAAAGAGGCCCTGGTGAACCATCATATTAAGTGAAAAAAGTATAAGCTTCGCTGCCCGACAGTATGGAGTACTGACCACACCGAGGGATAGGCCCTGAAGCGAAGGACATGAATGAGAGGAATCAATGAGTTCCAATTTTTGGCCTTACACCTACCATCCAACGAACCATGGACTAAATAACCACTGTCTGAAAGGACTATGTACAGGGGACTGCCACCCCCCACAAGGTACATCTCGCGCCTATGAGCCGCTATAAATATCCAAGAATACACTTGAAACTGGAATAAAAACCTACCCGGTGGACTGCCGAGCTACAAGTCCTACGACATAGGAGCGAGATTCTCTAAAAAGCCAATGTTGTGGGTGGCAAAGAGGGTCCACTTGGAGACTTGGGATCTTGGCAGGAAATGCGAAGGTTGCTTAAAGCCGGCCGGCTGAAAGAAGAAAGAGAAGAAACAAGTTTAGTTATGATCTGAGTAGACTCAACATAGGGAATACCCTAACCCTGAGAACCGGGGCTTGGCCATCCTGGTCGACGTTAACAGAAAGTTTGTCCGTCAATAGTGTTTCGATCTAGTTCGATTCATGGTCGCATCTACAAACATTTTCCAAGGGGGACAACCCCCCCCCCCCCCCCCCCCCCCCCAGTCTAGGCATTGATCTATAAAACTTCATAATAAAGGATGACACAATACTTACCTTTTCCTTGGTGAGTTAAAGTGGGGTTCCGTCCTCCCTTGCGACCTCAGTCTTCTGTTTCTTATTTCCGCCTCTAATATTTGGTTTCTTTTTATCAGCTTTTCATAAACTCCTGCTCGAGCTACTCGGAGAACTCTGGTTCTTACGAAGAACACAAAGATTATCTTGAAAAGAGAACTAGAGCTTTGCTTGATCCATTGAATGATCCCGTCCAACAGTCATTTGGTACACCCCTCCTCGTATTCGTTTGCCATCACCTTTCCATCAGGCAATCCATGTTATGAACGGCTTGTAACCTTGAGGAATTCATCTTCCACTAGTTTGTTCGCTCGCACCTCATTATCCTTTGAACGCATTGTCAAGCTCTATGCCAGCTTGTCCTATCTATGCTCTCGCAGGTGAGAGTTTGATGGGGATGTTAAGCCCTATGAACTTAGTCCAAAAGCTAACAAAGAGAGGTGAATTGGATAATAAAAAGGATTCTTTAAACAAAGAAATAAAATCACAAACCAAATCACCATAAGAAAAACCAAGTGCGGAAATTAAAATGCAGAAGCAATAATAAGAAAAGAACACACCAGATTTATAGTGGTTCGGTCAAACCTTGACCTACGTCCACTCCTTGGAGGCACCCTCCAAGTATTGCACTAACACAAAGTGACTCTCCTTTAGCCCCCACAGCTAGGCAGAGAAGCCCTTACAAAATCACTTCCACCTCTCCCGGTGCGGCGGAGTTGCCGGGTCCTTTGACACCAAAGAGACTTCTTCATTGGTGAACTTACCTCAAGACAAGCCTTGAATCCGATGGTACTATGGTGCGAGTTCGCCGGAGCAACCGTGTGGAACCCCCTCTACACTCCCTTGAGTCCCCCCTCACAGGATCTTCTCCCTCTCTCAAACTCCACCCTTTCCTCTCTCCCTTTCAAGCTCTCTCTTCAAGTTTCCCCCACAAGAACGAAACTACAATGGCTGCCAAAGACCCTTATAAAGTGCCTTGTCAAAGCTTAAATAGAAGAGCGAAAAACGAGCTCTTTAATGCAAGTTGCCGACATTATCGTCCAGGATGATAGGCATATCGTCCCGGCCGATTAGTTCAAATATGAGGAAAATCGTCCTTAATATCGCCCTGAAATGAAGCTGGACGATGTCTAATCGTCCCGGACGATCTTGCGATCGGCCTGGATGAAATCTCCATTAAATGCTTTCCAAAACTGCCTGAGAAATTTTGGAAAAATTGACCTGGATCGGCCAGGCCGATATTTTATAGTCCAGGCCGATATACCAGGACGATATCCAAAAATAAGATTTTCCTAAGTAGATATGGCGGCAGATTCTTGCAGAATTGAGCCGATCGTCCTGGCCGATAAAAAATCGTCCAGGATGATGTGTTTTGCAAAAAGATGGCTGCTTTAATGAGGATGCCCTAATTAGGGTTTCTACTTTTGTCAGATCGTCCAGGACGATATAAATATCGTCCCGGACGATGTTACCAAAAATAGAAATCTTTTAGGGCACAATAGAAAATCTTCCAAGTTACAAATTATCAGATACCACACCAAATACAACAGACTCAAGAAATGAAAAAGATTACAAACTGACACAGACCTAGTCTACCCAATCTTGAGCTGGTTCCAGATTGCAGTCTGATCGTGTGGACCTGAAACGTTAGCACATAAAGCAATCGTAGAGAAATAAGGAATGTTTGCTATCATCAAAATCATAGATCCGCAAAAATCTCCCCCTTTTTGATGATGGCAAAACATTTCAATTTAAATTTTCATAAAAGTAAATCCTCCTAATCTCCCCCTCACTATAATAAATCCTTTTAAAAAAAATAGGGGAGATGAAAATATTTTTGTTGTTTTAAAATTTTTGAAAAGAAAAAAGATACAACGTTCTCCCCCTTTGACATTATCAAAAAGAGAGGAGGCACAAACAAAAAACAAAACGAACAAAAAACATTCCCTGATCAAGTGAAAAAACAAATGTTCTTAAAATGAGAAAGTTACCTCTGGGTTTTAATCAAAAAACTTAGTAGAATTGGATTGACAACACATAGCCCAGTAAAGGTTAGAAAATCAAGAATTGATAATCCAAACTCAAGTTCTTTAAAAAGGCTCAAAAACTTTTTAATTCAATATCTAAATCAAGGAATAAATTAGAGAAAGAAACAGTAATTTTTTAAAACTCCTTTCATAAAATATATCTAATAAAAGATTAATGCACGATTTGTTGAATCATGAATCAAGATTTTCAAACTCAAGCATCGAAAAATCAAGGGTTTTCTTAAGCTTTAAGAAGTATAAGAATGGTAAGCATTAAAATTTTGTGGGCTCATTTTATGCCTCTTGACAATTGGTTGGCGCACTGCGCATCTTTTGATACACTTTGTGTATTCTATATTTTTCAATTTTGGCGCTTTGCGCTTCTTTTATTTTTGGCATCATTGGCCAATTTTTTTGATTATGCTACCTTTCTGAAATCTTAAATACCAAAAGTAAACCCATACTATTGATAAAGCGAATTTCTTGATTAAGAAAATTTTGAATTAGATTCAACAACTTGCAAAAGATTTCTATGCGATAAATAAAATATAGGGAGATAAAAAATTTAGTTTCAAAAATCAATTTAAAAGATGAAAAAGATTTTAAATCAAAAGTAGAAAAACCTCTTTTAGGAAATAGAGATTGAAAGTCAAAAACATGAGTTTCCTTCCTTTGATTGTTTTTAGAGAAGTCAATCACAACTTACTAAAGATTTCAAGAAAAATTAGGAAGTAAATTTTTCATTTATAGAAAAGTGAATATGTGTGTAGATCAGAGAAAAAAAATACGAAACAAAATAAGTAAAATAAAAATAAAAAAAATAAAAACAAAATAAAAAATAACAAAGAAAAACTCAAATAAGGCTTTTATCCATTATCTCTTTCTTGGTCTGATGCTTCAGAAACCAGATCTGCCCATGAGATTTTTTGCTTTTCATTATTTCCCCAGTTTAAATTTAACTTTGTCTTACCCTTTTCTTTTGCAGGGAGAATTCTTAAATTAGGGCACTCATTTTTCATATGTCCAGGTTTCCTACATCTAAAACAAATAACGTCAGAGGAAATATGGACATCCTTACCACTTTTACCTTTCTTCCACTTTTGCTTATGCATTGGTGAGCTTTGTGATTTGTTTGACAATTCATTGCTATCGTCACCAACTAAGCTTCTTTAGCTTTTAGAACGATCGTTTCACCTGCATCCAAAAGTCTTTGACCCAACCCTTTCTCGTAGGAAATGAGTGAGCCAATCAAATTATCAATAGAATAATCATTCAAATCTTTTGATTCACAAATAGCAACAACTTTAGCATCGAATTTTTCAAGTAAACAACGAAGAATTTTTTTAACTTTTTCAAAATTTGAAAAATCTTTTCCTAAGGCATGCAATGATGTAATAATTTGAATAAACCTTGTATACATGTCCAAAATCATTTCAAAAGGTTTCATAGAAAACATTTCAAAATCATGCATTAAAAAATTCAACTTAGATTGCTTGATTTCACTAGTGCCTTCATATATGGTGTGCAATTTATCCCAAACTTCCTTACCGGTAGTGCACGTGGATATTAACATAAAATCATCAGAATTTAAAGCACAGAAAAAACAATTTAAAGACTTTGCATTTAATTGAGCATCCATTCGTTCATCCCTATTTCATTGATTAAAAGGAATATCAGTTTTAATTCCATTAACAATACGTGATGGTGATGAATAACCAGTTAAAATCATATGCCACATACGAAAATCAATCGATTGCAAAAAAGTAGACATGCGAATTTTTCAAAAATCAAATGTAATATTTTCAAACAATGGCGGTCTAGTGATTGAATTTCATTCCGCAAAAATACGATTAGCCATGGATCGAAATTCAAAAGCTTTTAAAAACTTATTTTATGAAAACTGCTCTGATACCACTTGAGAGTTCGATGGGGATGTTAAGCCCTATGAACTTAGTCCCAAAGCTAACAAAGAGAGGTGAATTGGATAATAAAAAGGATTCTTTAAACAAAGAAATAAAATCACAAACCAAATCACCATAAGAAAAACCAAGTGCGGAAATTAAAATGCAGAAGCAATAATAAGAAAAGAACACACCAGATTTATAGTGGTTCGGTCAAACCTTGACCTACGTCCACTCCTTGGAGGCACCCTCCAAGTATTGCACTAACACAAAGTGACTCTCCTTTAGCCCCCACAACTAGGCGGAGAAGCCCTTACAAAATCACTTCCACCTCTCCCGGTGCGGCGGAGTTGCCGGGTCCTTTGACACCAAAGAGACTTCTTCTTTGGTGAACTTACCTCGAGACAAGCCTTGAATCCGATGGTACTAAGGTGCGAGTTCGCCGGAGCAACCGTGTGGAACCCCCTCCACACTCCCTTGAGTCCCCCCTCACAGGATCTTCTCCCTCTCTCAAACTCCACCCTTTCCTCTCTCCCTTTCAAGCTCTCTCTTCAAGTTTCCCCCACAAGAACGAAGCTATAATGGCTGCCAAAGACCCTTACAAAGTGCCTTGTCAAAGCTTAAATAGAAGAGCTAAAAACGAGCTCATTAATGCAAGTTGCCGACATTATCGTCCAGGATGATATGCATATCGTCCTAGCCGATTAGTTCAAATATGAGGAAAATCGTCCTGAATATCGCCCTGAAATGAAGCTGGACGATGTCTAATCGTCCTGGACGATCTTGCGATCGGCCTGGACAAATCCCCATTAAATGCTTTCCAAAACTGCCTGAGAAATTTTGGAAAAATTGACCTGGATCGGCCAGGCCGATATTTTATAGTCCAGGCCGATATACCAGGACGATATCCAAAAATAAGATTTTCCTAAGTAGATATGGCGGCAGATTCTTGCAGAATTGAGCCGATCGTCCTGGCCGATAAAAAATCGTCCAGGATGATGTGTTTTGCAAAAAGACGGCTGCTTTAATGAGAATGCCCTAATTAGGGTTTCTACTTTTGTCAGATCGTCCAGGACGATATAAATATCATCCCGGACGATGTTACCAAAAATAGAAATCTTTTAGGGCACAATAGAAAATCTTCCAAGTTACAAATCATCAGATACCACACCAAATACAACAGACTCAAGAAATGAAAAAGATTACAAACTGACACAGACCTAGTCTACCCAATCTTGAGCTGGTTCCAGATTGCAGTCTGATCGTGTGGACCTGAAACGTTAGCACATAAAGCAATCGTAGAGAAATAAGGAATGTTTGCTATCATCAAAATTATAGATCCGCAACAGCAGGTACCCAGCTTTTCTTCAGATCATCCTACTTTCATTCCAGCAAGTCTTCCGTTGGAAGATTTTGTCGTATGAGAAATTCACATCCCTTGTCATCGGAAGCTCGTTCTTGCTTATTGGATTGCTTGGGATGTCTTCCTATCCACTCGACTAAAAGGAGAGGAGTTCTATCTGACTGAATGGTTTATGTAGTTCTTAACTTATTTAGCAAAGGTGTTTGAAGGGGTGAAATGTCCCAAAGGCTGGCAGTAGTAGTTGAGTGGAGTTTGAAATCCATGTTGTAGATACTTCCCACAACTAAGTTCAATGAGCTTGGAGGGGGAGGATTTGATTGAAAGTGGTGATTTGTTGGCTTGGTGAGAAACTTCCTCGTCAACCAGAGAGAGCTCCTTGAGAGACGCTCATCGTTCTCCATTAGTGAGTTCCTTTGCTGATCTCAAGTGAGTCCTTTGAGAGATCTGTTCCTAAGAGAATACCCTCTCCACGACCCAGTCACTACCTATCACAATTCCTTAGAAGACAATTATAGGTATACAATATAAATCAGCAAACAAAAGTGAAGAATTAGCTTTTGGTGAGAATAATATAAAAAACAATTCAAGTACTCAAAGATAGCTTTAAATGCAAAAATCTAATTTGATGTAATTCTGCAAAGTATTCAACATATATAACAAAAGATTCTATTGTGACGAGATATAAATTAGCTTTTATTTATTGGGAAAAAAATTGTTGGAATATGTAATAAGGTAACAAAATGGCTCCAAAATTGTGGGGTTTATTACTATGAAAAGAAAAATCTATGCAACATCTTACATAAAATAAGAAAACACCAACTTAATTTACCGTATTCAAAATATAAAACTGAAGTTAGACATGATCCTTCCATATTTTAAATGTATAAAATATATTTCATTTGACCAATAAAAATTTTATTGAGCGGCTCTGCCAAAGAAGAAATTATTCTTTTGAGGTCACCGGACCGTCCGGTAATGAATCAAAATGTGCCACGTCATTCATTACACAGCGGTACATAATATCAGTACAGAACAAAAATGTGACGTGGTGCGCCTTGAATCACCTATAAATGACATCCGGTGACCGCACAAAATAATTTCTCTTGCCAAAAAGGCCATGGTGATTTCTATGATGTCCGGCAGCATATTTCATTTTCCAAAGAATAAGAGACAACTCAGCCTAAGTCAATAACTGCACCCACCAGAAAATGAACCCAATCAATTCTGAAATTATAGCAAAAAGGCAGCAACTTTATGCTTTCAATGCTCCTCAACTACCCTCATCTAAGCAATAAAATCTCCTGCAAAAATGGGTGAGCGAAATTGAGAGAGAGATGGAAATGCATTCATCTGTCATTATCGAATATCAAGTCTTAATCAAAATAAGATGTATTTGGACCCGTCTCTTAAGAAAGTTGAGAAAATTTGTTACAAAATAACCTAAATGATTGGTACAGTCATTAATTTGACGGCAAACACATGTCTGAATTCAAAATAGTTTAAACAAGTTGCTTTTTTTTTTGGTGGATATTTAGGCTAAATATGGCAAATTCACTCACACATCATATAGCCAAGACTCAAATCCATGACCTCTTGGTTGGTAGCCAAATCTCCCAAACAACAGACTAAGATGAGTTGATCTTTTGATGCATGATTTAAAATGGTCAATAATTGTGACGATCACAATACATGATAAACATATCGTTGGCCCATATCTCGCATAAAGACAATACATTTTATAAATTAATTTAAAAATTTTATTAAATACAACTATTGGATTGAATACAAGTAAAAAAAAAAACAAGAAATAAAATCTTTAATACTAAAGGAGTTTTGTACAAATTTATAAATTTCTAACTTACAACAACCAAACGATCTCAATTATGAGCTAAAAAGTGCCAAATTTAAATTGATTTTAATGTGCATAAATAAAAATAAAGATGACATCATTACTCTAACATGACAAACATTTTCTGATGATTAAAACGCAAGCATTCAACATATAGCCGCAGAAAAAATTGCTTCTTATATAAAAAAGGACAAATTTCATAACTGTAAAGCAAATTAATTGATAAATCTTGACATGACTTTTGCGTTTCTTACATGAATAAAAGAAATCCTGAAATATTGATATGACTTTTGCGTTTCTTAAATGAAAAAAAAAAAGTTTTAAATTGAAGATGCAGATGATGAATCTTGAAATCCTTTACATCGGAATCTTTTTTGAGGTCAGCTAAATCAATATCAAAGATACCTCTACAAGGAAAATTTTGGACTAAGTTTTTTTCTACAATTTCAGCGCAGTATAGGAAATTAGAATGTAAACGTATTGTTCAGAAGTTACTGTTCTACAACAACAAAAAACAGGAAATATATATTTTTGGACATTATTATATAATTGGTGCCTTCAAAATCTTTGATTTCAAATTCTACATTCTATTCTTTCTTTTGGCAGATCTATTTCATTCAAGTCATCATTTGTCAAGATAAAACTATTTCCTTCCTTCTATTGAGTGTTTTATGAACACAATATGATCAATATGGAATTCATAACTATGATTTTTTTATTAATTAGGTAAAATTTTTCAACCATTGTTAGAGATTGTTAAAGACATAAATGACTTCTTTAGTAACATACCACTACCTAAAGAATTCAGGGCAATAATACATTTAAATTTCTTCTGATTTTCATGGAAGAATGCATAATTAATATCCAATTAGTTAGAGTCCAATAATTGTTAGTTGCAACAGATAGTAAGATTCCCATAGCTTTCAAGCTGATATAGGTGCAAATCTTTCCATCTAGACAGTATCATAGATTTGAGTAAACCATTTACTAACATAATCAAATATTCTCTCTTAAGAGTCCCATATAATTAAACTTCATTGAGAACACCCTTTTTTTTTTTTGGGGACATCTAGGCCATTTCATGCAAACTCGCACACATAACGCATACACAAAGATTCGAACCGTATACCTCTTAGTTGGAAGCCTAAGCTCTCAACCAACAGACCAAGGTGAGATGTGTATTGAGAACACCCACTGAAGTTATATTATAGTCTTCTTTCTAAGTAAGTCCACTTTTTTTTCTATAAAGCTCTCATCTTCTCAAAACACGCTTTTTCACTTTCGTACTTGTACTCTTATATTTTTGGAATCTTCAAAAGAGAAATTTGAGTGTTAAAAGCACTACAGAAAAATCATTGATTACCGACACAATTTGGTAATTTTTCTGCGGAAATTAGAAATCTGGCGAATTTTTTTTTCACCCGTAAAAATCATGTAGCGAACATACCGGTAGAATTTTTTTTCTGCCGAAAATATTTTCTGGTGGATTTACATTGTCTTTTTGGCGGCAGTTGGAGCGGCGGCTTACATAGAATTGCCGCCAAAGATTTTTGGTAGTATTAGCACTGCAAATTACCAACGCATAGACCATAGTAAAACCGTTGGTAATTTTCGGCGGCAATGACTGCCGCTATTTTCCGTCGCCTTTTTCGACTATTTTCATAATGATTATGGCAGCTTATGAAATTGCCCGATATCGGCATTTTTGGCGGCTAGGCTGTCGTTAAGCCATCGAAAAGCTGTAGGAAATTAAAAAAAAATGACAGCCTCCCCTCTGTCCACACACATTTCCATAATTTGTACCTGCAACAATTGAATAAAATGCACAAATAAAATCCACTAACACTATATTAACAATCAACACATATTAAAACAGTTGAAAACATAAAATAAAAGAAATAAACAAACTTTCAAACATAATAAAGCATGAAGTTCAATATAAACAATCTTTAAAATGTAAAATTCAACTACAAGAAAGAGTTTACATCAATGTTCTCAATAAATAAAAACTTATTCTTCAAACTTCAACAACTTCAACATTATTTAATCATCTTCTATGTCCTCACTGCCCTGTGACTCATGCACAAGCTCCTGCTCTTGTTTCTTTTGATTTTTAGCTAGATATGATCATAGCTCTATCTGCATCTCAGCTTGAATCTATCTCATCTCCTCTATCTCTCTTATCAGAACCTCTGACTGACAGTTTCTTAAACTCCACTAGCATCATAGAAAGTTAAGGTGGATATATTGCTCTTAATAGCATATCCTTGTGAACCTATTCCATAAGCCATCCCCTTCTGCCTTCCTCCAATAGCTTTTGACCACATATGGTTTTCAAAGTACTAGGTCGATCCTAAAGATGATTTGTCACTACAGCGGCTGACCCTCCCGAAGTCATATAAAATAATCCTACGAGAATAAATCCATAAAAATAAATTTTTATTTATTTTTATTATTACTTAAAAAATGACACTCTTACATGAATCCTTTAAGAAATTATGTTAATACTAGGGCATCCCCTGGAAGCGACGTTCTGTATAGCCTGAATACAGTGACAAGTGTGCAAGGGCCACTGCACCGGCACCGGGTGAAGTGTTAAATAGGCAGGGGTTCCCACGTCATGGACAGATACTAAAAAACATTTAGTATCATGGCAAAGAAGCTAATCCATGATACTAAAAAACATGAAACTAAAATTAGGGTAGGAGCTTGAAATATAGGTTCCCTTACAAGAAAATTAATGGAATTAATAGATATTATGATTCATAGGAAGTTAAATATTTTGTGTATTCAGGAAACTAAAAGGGTTGGAGAGAAGGCTAAGGAAATTGATAGTTTAGGATTTAAACTTTGGTATTTGGGTAGGAGTCATGCTAGAAATAGTGTATGTGTTATTATAGATAAGATTTTGAAGTATAATGTCATAGAAATTAATAGGATTGGAGGTAGAATTATACCTTTAAATATTATTGTTTATACTAAAATTGTTAATATTATAAGTGCTTATGCACCTCCAATAGGTTTGGATATGAGTTCTAAATTAAAATTTTGGAATGAATTAAAAGAATTAATACAAAATATATCTCCTGAACAAAAGAGTTTTTATTGAAGATGATTTTAATGGATATGTTGGTAGAGAGGTAGATGATTTTAAAAGCATTTATGGTGGCCATGAATTTGAAACGATAAATGAAGATTGCAAGACTATATTAGATTTATGTTTAGCTTATAATTTTTTAATTGCTAATACCTTATTTGGTAAAAGGAATGAGCATCTCATCACTTATACAAATGGATATAGTGCAACTCAGATGGATTATTTTCTTACAAGAAAATTAAATCGTTTAGATTGTAAAGTTTTTCTAAGTGAAAATTTATATATCAAACATCGATTATTAGTTTTGGACATTAAAATAAAGGGGCAGAAAATAAAAAATAAAGTAAAATAATATTCTAACATTAGGTGGGGGCATTTAAAAAATATGAACTAAAATATTTTTGAGAGTAAGGCTTTAGATCTTAAGATTTTATCTCTGCATGAGGATGTTACTGTTATGTGGAAAAAAGTGGCTAGTGATATTAAGAATATTACAAAAGATGTGCTTGGAGTATCAAAGGAAAAAGCTCCTAATAATAAAAATAGTTGGTGGTGGAATCCAAATTTACAAGAAAATATTAAAAATAAAAAAATTTGTTATAAAAATTAGTTTAATTTTAATAATTTTTATAATTGGGAAAGATATAAAGAGACTTGTAAGGAATATAAGAAATCAATATGCGATGCAAAGTCCTTAGCTTTTAGTGATTTCTATAATATATTAGATACTAAGGAGGGAGAAAGATATATGTATAAGTTAGTCAAACAAAGAGATAAGAGTACTAAAGATTTAGTTTAAGTGAAGTGTATTAAGGATGAAGACCAATAAATATTTTTCTTAGAAGATGATATTGAACAAAGGTGGATGAGATATTTTGCTAAACGTTTTTATGAAGATTGTGAAAATAAGATTGAATGTAGTGACCTTAACACCCTAAATGAAAATAATTTTTCTATTTTTATGGACGTATTAGTAAAACTGAAGTTAGAGAGGCTTTAAAGAAAATGAAGGGTGGAAAAGCTGTTCGACCTGATGATATTCCAATATAGGTGTGAAAATACTGAGATGAAGGAATTTCTCAGCTTACTAAACTTTTTAATACTATTTTGAAGACTAAAAAGATGCCAACTGAGTGGAGAATGAGTGTATTAATTCCTATTTTTAAGAATAAATGTGATGCACAAGATTGTGTGAATTAAAGGGAATTAAGTTAATGTGTCATACTTTAAAACTATGCGAGCGAGTTATGAAGCAAAGGTTGAGGCGTGATATTAATGTTTCTCAAAATCAATTTGGATTCATGCCAGGTAGGTCAACTATGGAAGCCATACATTTATTAAGAGGTTTGATGGAGAAATATAGACAAAATGAGGATCTACATATGATATTTATTGATTTAGAAAAAGCATATGATAAAGTTCCAAGAGAAGTACTATAGAGAGTTCTTGAAAAGAAAGGAGTTAATAACACTTATATTCATATCATTAAAGATATGTATGCAGGAGCTATTACTTGTGTTAAAATACAAGGTGGTTTGACCAAGTATTTCCTTATTTCCGTTGGGTTACATCAAAGATTAGCCTTAAGCCCATATCTTTTTGCTATAGTCATAGATGCTCTCACTAGACATTTGCACGAGGATGTACCTTGGTGTATGCTTTTTGCTGATGATATTCTTCTTGTTGATAAGATTAGAGAGGGAGTTGAAGGTAGACTTAAATTATGGATGTCAACCTAAGAGTCTAAAGGTTTTCACTTGAGTAGATCTAAAATAGAATATATGAAGTGTAATTTTAGTAGTAATAGACCTAGTGAGGGGATTGTGACTTTGGGTGATCAAGTCATTAATAAGAGTACACGTTTTATATATCTTTGATCTATTGTTCAGAGTGATGGTGAAATATATGGGGATATTATCAGCAGAATTCAAGTTGGATGGTTGACGTGGAGGAATGCATCAGGCTTGTTTTGTGAAAAAAAAAATTACCCCTCAAACTTAAGGAAAAATTCTATAAGATGGTGGTGACGCCTGTAATGCTTTATGATGCTAAATGTTGGTCAATAAAAGAGAAGCATAATACTAAGTTAAGTATGGCAGAGATGAGGATGCTAAGGTGGATGAGTGGCTTTACCCTTAGAGATAGGATACGAAATGAGCATATACATGAAAAGGTTGGAGTAGCTCCAGTAGAAGATAAGATTAGAGAGAGTTGCCTTAGATGGTTTGGTCACATAAAATGATGGCCTTCCGATAACCCAGTTAGGAGAGTAGAGGTGTTAGATTTGACTTATGTTAAGAAAGGTATAGGCAGACATAAAAAGATTTGGTTAGAAAATATTAGGAATGACCTTTCATTATTATATTTAAATAAGAATTTGACTTTTAATAGGACACAAAGGAGAAAAAGGATTTATGTAGCCGACTCTACGTAGTGGGATAAAGGCTTGATGTTGTTGTTGTTGTACTTAAAAAATGATACTCACATCGAGCTTTTCTTGCCTTCTCATTAACTCACTGATGATCAAGTTGATGTTGGTGAGTCCTTGCATGCAACTCTAATGGTGTTGGCCCCAACCTAGATACTCATTCTGTGAATAGAGAGTATAGTTAAAATAATATACATATATTTGTGAAACTAATTGACATAATATTTTACTAGTGGTTGTTTATGCTCAGTTTGAGGCACTCAGCCACCCGTTTGAAGAGAGCTTCCTAAACCCTACAGTCAGATGATCTATTTTGCTTAATTTGCTCTCTCAATTTTATGAACTCAGGGGCTCACCCAAGCTCCGGTCAAATCATCCCACACTCCCATGCCAATCCATAATTGATGCTAACCAAACTTTATAATATCTATGAACATGTCCTTGAGACGAGTAGAGACTCTTTTCTCTAAATTGGTTCCAATTCTCAAACTATGCTCAGGACACCACCTAAAATCTTTTTGTAAAATATAGGCATGATAAATAATATTAGAACAAATGCAATAAAAAATGCTAAGTAATGTCAAATAAATATACTTGAAATTTTCTGAAGCACATATCCCTAACTTTATTTGGAATTTTCTTCTATGATAAGTAAGGAGAATTATATTTGTTCTATATTATAAAAAGAATCTTATGGGTGGTCTGCCTTGTGTGATTAAAGCTAGAGGTTAAAATTTTTCTCAATCGCATAATAAATCAAATTACAATAACTTTACAAAATAAATTGAACTTATGAATCACCTGCAAACTCTATGTATACAAGTTTATCCTCTTCTACTGTAGGCTCCCTAGCCCCAACCTCTACTTCTTTTGATGGTCCACCCTGTTCTGGATATATAGGAGGTGGGTAATAATAGGGGTGATGGTAAGGAGGATAGGGGTAGGTTGATTAAACTATTTGTGATCTTGGTGGTTGGTAATATGGATAGAAGGGAGCAGAGTGTCTCTGATATGGAGAGGTACATTGAGAACTAGTAAAAGTAGGAGTCGAGATGTACCTAGCATTGGGTGGTACTCCAACCACAAGTATATCATTTTATCCCTTTCCCTGCTTAGTGGGGGACTGATGGTGACTCCCCGGTGGTGATGATAGCACTCCTGTCACTGATGGAACTATCTTCCGTTAACCTTGATCACCCTATCTAGACCCATTTGGTCCAATGCTAAACTTCTTCTTATGACTAACCATTGATGTAGTGGATATATGAGGAGGCTTATCACCTAAAGTCATTTGTATCTACAATAAAAATGGTAATTAGTTAACTTTAAGTAAAATTATTGTAACAGTACAATTGTAAAAAATATGCATAATTATAAATAAGGTTTTAAAAGATATAAAGATTTGCATAAATAAAAATAAAAAATACAATTACATATAAAAATAAAAGTAAAACTTTAATTTGATTCATTTAAATATCATTATGGACATCTATGGCATAGTATACCATGATTAATGCTTCAAATATATACCTAGAGAATTGATGCACTAAACTTATTTCATTTGAAGAAATTTAATAGCTACATTATTTTAGGTATGTAGGTGTATTGTATAAGAGATGATTGGGTTATATTTTTCCTATTATGATTTAAGCCAACCAAATACTTATTTAAATAATGAACATTCAAATTTATGTGACTAACATTAAGCACATCAGCTTGTTTAATGGGTTGGCATGGTGGCATTCTTCTTGTTTATGAATATGAATTATAATTTCATACTTCATATTGAATTTAATTTTCCATTGCAAGCAATAAAAAGGAAATCATACAAAGATACATTATAATTCAAGTGGATATATCTATCATTTTACCAATTTATTCTTGTTAAACATCCATTTTATTATAATATTGGTTAATATAACATTAAGTAAATTGAAATAAAATGGGTCACTTAAGCTACAAGAACTTTTCTGAATCAAAATTTCTTTCAGTTCTATGTAAGGTATCTTCACTTTCTTCCTCATTCTCGCTTGAAGTGCTCATCAAACTATCCACATCTTCTAACTGCATTTTAGTATTACGCAATGAACTATCAAGAACATTAATTTCAATAGCCCTATATTCTGACATATCATCCTCTTGATGTGTAGTAGTTATGACGTGTTACTGGTCAACAATCCCTCGTGCTTTTATTTTTATGATAGCTAAACAATCTTACTTATCTCTAGGACCACGGGGTTATTTGTAGAAACAAACTTGAATAGCTTGACTTGCTAGCACAACTGGATCAAACTTCCTGCATCTTCTTCTATGTTTTACCTCTACTAAATTATATGCATGATGATCTCTTGTGTCTCTATTTGGTACATGATTATAGCACTGACAATTTAACAAACATATATGATTCACATCTTCTCATGGGTGGGTATTGCAGCTCAAGGACCTCATCCAAAATATCATAATAATCACACTCATCTACTTCTGAGTGTTTTCCTTTAACACAAACTCCATAATTTTTATTTTTTATTCAATTAGTATATAACTTGGAATGAAATCTAAACCATTAAGAATATAGATTGGTCATGTTTTTGCTTTTCACATTGGGCCCCATGTCAGTACTCACAGCCTTTTATCAAAGGCCATATTATGGGGGTCATGCACCTAAGAAAAGTTGGAAAATTTAGGGCTTATATTATCTAATAAGATATAAATCAATGAAATAATATAGATTTTTCTAAGATCTAAACCATATTGTAAATTCAATTATAACGAGTTGCTTAACAATTACAATATCTATTGGAGGAAAACTGCTTATGAAATACCTAATAAGAAATCCTTCAATTCACACTTTAAAATTAAAAAATAACATGATTTCTTATGCACATTATGGAAAAACTTACTCTAAGATAGGTTGGACTTCTTACAGTTCAGAATCATATATTAAGTTGTTATTCTTATTTCTATATCACTGAGGAATCTTGTAATACATTTCCCACTAACCTTTCCATGTCTTCTATGGATTAATAGTGTATATTATTATTATTCTTTGATATCAAAGTTTAAGTTACACCCAATTTAATTCTTGTACTTCTCATATAGGGCTCAAAGTAGTAGGAGCATAAGTGTGTGATTTCTTGAGCCAAATATACTTCATATATCGATCCTTCTGGTTGTGTTTTATTCTTAACATATTTTTAAAATTTGTTCAAATATTTGTTAGCGATTAGAATTATCAGTTATGATTAAAAATATTATATATAATGTATTTAATACATGTATTACCCCTCAAAATGGTACAACTAACAATATTGCACAAGTTCTCTTACTCTAGCCTCATATGATAAATGGACTGGAAGATGATCCATAAAATCAAAGAATCCAAGGGAAAGTTTTTTCTATCTTACATATAATTATTGGTAAGTTTTTCTCACTCCTTCATAAAGCATCTTTGCTTAGTTTATATGAACATACATTTTTAAGAAAAAGGCTAAGCTCCGTCAATAGATTTGATATGCAATCTAGTAACAAACATAGCATAATTGGAAGGAGCGCCTCTATAATTATGTGATAGTCATGAATTTTTAGTCCAAATAATCTCGTAGATTTAAGGTCTACACATCAGCTTAAGTTTGATCCATAACCATCACACATTTTTAAACCATGAAACCACTGACATATTGATCTTTTTTATTTTAACGTGAATTAGAATGGTGCTTTGGGTTTCATTATTCTGCCATCATTATTTATTATTAGCTATAGATTTCTTTGTCTAAAGTACTCTTTAATGTCAATTTTAGCTTTCACATTATCCTTACTCTTTCCTTTAACATCCATGATAGTATTAAAAATATTATCAACAACTTCTTCTCAATGTGTATAATATCCAGATTATACCTTATCATATTTGTACTCCAATATGGTAATATTTAAAAAAAACTTCTTTTTAATTTAGTTATGTTCAACACCATATCCAAGAAATTTAAACTCAAACAATATTGAGAAAATAATTAATGAAATACTAGAAAGTTTTTGTAGTATGTCATAACCACTTAATCTTGATAGAGGTGGTGGCCTCTCAACTCTATTTTTGAAGAATGCATCATTATTTCTTCCAAATGGATGATTATAAGGTAAGAATATCCAATGAAAATCAAACCAAATATTTTTTCCACCTTGTTTTAATGTGAAAGATTTTATTTTCACCATACAGAAAGGCAATGTAGTTTTATTGTTGTGCTCCAACCTGATAATATATCGTAAGCTGAAAAATCACCAATGGTCCAAAGTAATAAAGCTTTAATGTGAAAATTCTAATTAGTTGAGATGTCATATATAAGAACACCTTCTTCCTATAAGAACTTGAGGTTATCAATTAATGGTTATAAAAAACATCATTTTTTTACTTTTGAATTATGTTGTCCTGATATTAAAAGTGTTAAGAATATATATGGGATTGTCATGCACATCTCTGGTGGAAGTTTATATGGTGTAAGTATGACTAGCCAATAAGAATATGGTGAAGTTGTCTCACTGTATTGAGTGAAACGATCAACACATAATCCTAATCTTATGTTACGTGTCTCAGCAGCAAATGAAGCATGTGTATAATTAAAATATTACCATGCTTCATCATCCGATGGATGAGCAAGAACACTACTGTGAGCTAATTTCTCCTTATGTCATCTCATAAGACCTGCTAAACTCTTTAAATGTGTAGATGAGCTTAAGTCTTGGAATAGTTGGTAAATAAAATAATCGAGAATATGAAACATCTTTTTTTACGACATTATTTTCCAGAGTTGGGTTTGAATAGAGGCATTTAGTGGGTACAACAATAAATTTTTTGTTGCATCATCTTTGTAGTATAGCATACAATCATTTATATAACAATCAATTTTTATAGCTGTGAGACCCAATTTGGATACTAATTTCTTCATTCAATCTAAATTTGTGGGGATTAAATTGTCCGCTGAATTAATTTCCTTCATAAGAAAAATAAACACATTGAATCACACCCAAGCAATATTATATTTAGTTTTGATACTAAGCATCCTAATATAAATCGTTAATTCTAAATGAGCGGTCAACCTTCCCAAATTAGTTTTTAAGTACCATATAGTAATTCAATTTTTTTCCTGAGTTTGGTGGTTCTTCCATGTTTGCTCTTAAATTTCGACCCAATGCATTAAAAAATATATTTTTCATACGGTCTACTCATTTTTTCTTCATCTACTATTCTAAAAGCTATGGATGAATCGGCATGAGTATCTCAATGCGCGTACTTGCCAATGAGGTCCATAACCAATATTCTAGATTAAATACCCAATGATATAAATCAATCTTAACATCATCAAGCTTAAGAAAAGCATAATTTTTGTGCTTCAAGTATGGACATCTAACTATTCCATCAGACTTAAATGAAGGTAGTTGACATACGACTTGAATAAAAGTCTCAACTTCTTCAATAAATATATCTGTCAATCCTTTTCATCCCGATAACTATCTGTTATACATCAAATATCACTTTTTATTGGATAGTCATGTGGATGCTGAATTAATAATCCTAAAAAAATGTATTCAAAAATTTATTGCTTGTGTTCAGTCTCAAATTTAATCTACATCAAAGTACTAAGATTGAATAATGAAAGTGAATATATGTGGCATGAAGGTTATGGTTTTGAATATTTTCTCTTTTGATTGTAAAGTTTGGCCAAGAAAAAGTTTCAAGCCTTTATATTCCATTACAAGTATATGTCCTCAAACACTTTAATAAGCCTCCACAAGGATTATTGACTACCTATAAATAACAATTAAATTTTTAAATTTGATAAAATCAAAACATTTTAATATTCAGTAATATATACTCCCCAATTGCTCCCCAGCTCCTTTGACCGCCCCATCATCCCCCCGTCCACTCCAACCACCACCAAATTCATTTGGCTAAACAAGTCTAGGTATCATATAAATTTATGACTATGCCAATCATGACCCTATACAACTTAGTTATCTACCTATCTTAACATGGGTATTATATATACATGACTAGATTAGACAAAACATAGACACTATCTAGTTCCCTAATTTCTTTGAAGTAGCCATTTTATACAAGTTATTATCTAACCTTATATTCATAATTCATGAAGAACAAATATGTATTGAAATCAACTGAATCAATTTGATATCATAGATACTAAACTAAGTGGAACTCAAATTCATGAGCATTCCACATCGACTTAGTTCAAGAATGACCTTACTTAGAATAGATCAAATTCCTAGTCTAGTCACACTCTGGTTAATACTTGACAAACCAATAAACACCATTCTAGCATATTACAAAACCACATAACCACTTAAGATACTCATTTCTTCATCTCTATAGCTCGTAAACTGCAAGTTCTACTTGAAGTTAAATTTTCATGGAACATGGTTTATTCTGAGTTGTTAGACAACAACATTAAGAAGGAATATTCTTTCAGTATAGTCAAAACAATCTCAAGCTCTGAGTAAAGCGGTACCATACTAAAGATGAGTCGATGGCTTCCCATAGCTAAAATAATAATAATTTTATAAGAACATGAGATAATATATATGTGAAATGCATTTGTAAACTTTTTTCACTATAATAAACTTAAACATTATAATAGCTTCCGCTTTATGAATTTCAAACCAGAATAATACATCAATGTAAAAAAAAAAAAAAACGTTCCTCTTTTGTTTTGGCTGGAAGTTACATTTCAGATTATCACGCAAGTTCTGTTCTGAATCGCATTACTTGATATTTCAAGATGTTAGTAAGGGAGCCTCAATTAACCGTTCCATAGTTTGCAACTGATCATAAGGTGCTATCTGCAAAAGCCATAGAAACGAAGTGATCAATGCAATTAAACTTCAATGGATTATAAAACTCTCAAAGATTTAGGTTTCGTTTGAGACGGCTTTCTTATTAATTCTTAAAGTAGCTTTCTAGTATAAAATTTTTAATTTTTATACTAAAAAGTTATTTTAAGAAGCAATAAGAAAACCGTCCCAAACGAAACTTTAAAAGATCAACTAAAATATATAGTGATTGATGCAGTAAAAAAATTGGCCACAAAATTTTTCGTTCAGGGGGGAAAATGAAAAAAAATAATGAAAGATTCTAATCAAAATTTAATTATGACAGATTTTAAAATCAATGGATTTACTTCAAGAATAGTGCAATACAAGAATTATTGGATTATACATGTTTTGGAATCATCTCAAAGAATACTTAAGGATTTAAAAGTCTATCAGAATAAATTTGGTTAGAATATTCTAACCTGTTTTTTTTTTTTTTTTTTAATTTGAGTTAGAAAATCCAAAGTAAATTTTGATTAGAATTTATTTTTAAAATCCTTGATTTATTTTGAGATATAATACAAGAGTTGATTGTTTATACAATCCCAAAAGTTCAAGTATGTGGGCTTCGAAAATTCGAGCTTTTGAGGCCCGACCTCTCCGCGTATATTCAGGGAGAGTTTTATTGGATTATATTTAGGGGGAAATTTTCAGAAGACAAATTAGATAGATATAAGCCACTACGCAGTAATGTTTCCCTCTTAATGAGGATTTTAAGATCTGAGTACTAGTTTCCTATAGGAGATAGATATAGCTCCTATACTTAATTACCTCTTTCGATAACGAGAGAACACTTTCAATTAATGCTAGTCGTTAAACAACTACTTAATATCCAATGCATAGTAGCAACAAATTAGAAGTTTAAGATTAAAAATATAAATTTACCAGCCTTTCACTTAAAACGAATGTTGGAGGAAATGATAATGAAACTAATCAAAATCTCATGATTCTGTCGTCCTGTGTCATCATGGTGCCTAGTCTACTTCATTAAAAGAGGTAGTCGACCTAACCTGACAGAAGGATCATTGCAAGTAGCCATAAGTTGTTTCGTACAAGGTTACATTGCAGACTTGGGGTGATTATTTGTTTTAAGAGATGAATTCAAGCCAACATTAGCTAACAGAGGGCTTTGTGCCCTATTAATTATATCCTATAATTTATTACTCAATGGAAACTAGCCATTAGGGAACATACAAGCTTTTTGCCATTACCGTAATATAGTGGAGTCATTTGACCAAGCCACTAGGTCAGAGGGCCATGATCATAATTGTTTACCACGTGGAGTCATTCTGGCAAAACTACGGGACCTTTGTTGAACCATTTGACCAAAACAAAAATTAGACCAATCATAATCACACAACGTAGAGCAATCTAGCCAAACTATGGGTTTTGTGGAGCCATCTAATCAAGCCATCAATTAAAGGACAACTGTCACATCCTTAATAACATGAAATTATTTGAGATTGAATTCGAGTGATATTCTTGACTAAATATTTTCTCTTTGTGAGCTAGAGTAGTTCTTCGATTTATCACCCTCATCAAATAGTTGCGGAGGGGTGGATGTGTTTTGCTATAAATTATTTGATGTTTAATTTAAATATTAATAATTAAAGTTTGATCCAAAGTTTTAGAGTTTCAAAGAAATTTAAAAACTAATCCCTCCGGTTGATATGAACTTTCAACACACCTATCATCGGGATGATGTTAAAGTCATTTGAAAATATTCATATTTTAAAATTTTGATAGATATTGAACTTAGAGTTTCACTTAAATTTAGAAATTAACTCGAGTTGATATTAGCTTTCAATACGGCCATAATCAGATGATATTATAGTCACTTGAAAATATTTGTATATCATAAGAATTTGGAGGCATTTAAAAGATAGTCTCCTTTGATTAAGATTAGCTTTCAACAGGGTCATCATCAAGGTGATGTTAAATTTATTTTAAAATATAATATTTTGTTAAGGTTTGAAGGCATTTGAAAGATAGGATCACATACGGTTGAGGTTAATTATCAACACGGCTATCATCGGGTGACATTAAAATCATTTTAAAATATATATTTTTTGTTGAAATTTGAAGCATTCGAAAGATAGGACCCCCTCTAGTTGATTATCATTGGAAAGTGTGCAAATTTTATAAGGATTTATAATACGCCTTCTGTCCACTTGTACGAGTGTTGTAGATCATTTAGCGTAGAAGGGAATTTTAAACAAATAGGGATATTATTGTATGAATTTCAAGACATGCATAGGATTTGAAAGTCATCTTACAAAATTCCTACAAGTGGAAGGTGTGCAAAATTCCTGCAAGTGGAAGGTGTGCAGATTTGACTTTTACACTTAGTATTTTGCACTATTTATAAATTTTCACGATCGCCTTCTGTCTGCTTGCATGAAAATATTGTTAATCCAGTGGCTAAAAAGACAATTTTGGGTCAAATACACGGAATAGATATAAGCACATTTAGCTTATTTGAAATTTTATTACTACTGCCGATTACAAAAATGGGCTCCATAGGAAATCCTCCACCATGTATACATACGCGAGAGTGAAGAGCTTCATATATCCCAAGGCTTAAAGGAGTTTTCATTTAAGTTCTTTGCAAGTCATCTATTGAGTTCCTTAAGATTTATAGACATCCTAATTTGTTGTTGTCAGCCTAAGGATTCAATAAGTATCATATTTGAGTTTGTAATGAGCATGTTAATTCAATCCAGTCCTCTGTAGATTACGTTATAATACCTACTTGTATTTTAATTCTTTTAAGCATTTGATTTTACATTGTAATTTGCTTAAATCATTTAGGTTTAGGAGCTTTGTGCTCCCTGTATTGTAATGTTCAAGTTCACGGTAGTGCCAAAAATTTTATAAGTCCCAATTTCAGCAGAAATTTCAATAGCCTCATGACATCTCCTCCATTTAGGGAAACTTTTAGGAGGGCTAGGCCTAACCACCGCGCTAAAAAAGCGCGTATGACCGGTGTCAGGTGACATCGTGGTCGGAACTCTATACTCTCACCACATCAAGAAATACGTGTTTAAGATATCTACATGAGAAATTTAGATTAACCAAAAATACTTGTTTGCATTACACAAGTCGATACAAATGTTCTAAATAACCATGTAAATAATTCAATTGTTTCCTCTGACAAAAAGGTCGCCACTAAGAAAATGTTCTACCAATGATTATTAACAACGACAAATGGTGCACAAACTTAATTATATTTCTTTAGCCTATAACAAGTATCAAAAAGTACATCTCCAAAACAGTCATAATATATCCTACCCATTGCATCAACCCAAAATAAATTTTAACAATCTATCAAATTCATCAATTTGGACATCCCATGCGAACATGTTGTCATTAACTTGACGATCTTTAAATAATTGAATAAAAAAATTAGTGTCCTCAAATTCAATTTTTACTCATTTCTCCTTCTCAATAAAGTTATATGCACCCCTCTTAGAGAATCCAACATACTCGATATCTCCAACTTCATCTGCAAGGTAAGAGAATGCATCAACGGTTTTTATCCCGGCTTCTGTCATTAATTTCAGAACTGAAGCTTTCTCATCATCAATATCCTTACATGATCTCAGGAGGTGTCGATCTTCTGGCCTAGCCAATTCATGATTGTGGGATTCAATAAATTTTTTCACATTCCAGTTTCCAGCTTCATTAACTGTAAACCTAATCAAAGATAGACAACTCATTCTGGTCTCTGATTTTTGATATTTCAATTGAGAATTTAAATCAAATCTCTTCTTGAAACCAACTTTTGAATAGACATTTTTTGGATTTTATTTTTCTAGAATTTGGCCAGTAATTATGATGATCCTTGCGCACACTCAAGCCAGTATTATGGGTATAACTACAATAAACATTATATGCTTCATTCTCATCTTTATACACAACATGTAATACTAATGAAAGTGCAGTGAAAGTACTTTAAAGCATAGAGAAAGCGCAACAAAAGCCAGTTAATCTGTAATTCTATCATTTCACAGCGCTTTCACTGAGCTTTAACTGCGCTTTTACTATGCTTTCACTGAGCTTTAACCACGCTTTTGTAGGCGGTTGAGTGCTGAGTGAGGGAATAGAATGTGTGCATGGGGTTTTAGGTTAGGTTTTGATTTTAGACTAGGTATTATATTTTTCCCACTCTTTTTGATAAACAAAAATTAAATTGAAGGATAAATATGTTCTTTTGTTTGCAATAAGGAGAGGAGAAAATTGTAGATTGTTTTTTAATATTATTTTAATTTAGTTATTATTTATTTTTTATATAATTTAAGCACTATTAAATTAAATATTAAAATATTAATTTAAAAATATAAGATTTAAAATTTAAATATATATATTTTTTAAATGCTCGTCAATTCGCTCATTGATTATTCGTCATTCACGCATGTTGAAATTTGCCTCCCTAAGAGCAATTAGATGGAATATTCATCGATTTTCTCGTGCTAGCACACGGGCAATATGGGCCTCTTTTCCTATGTTTTAAGGCCGTTCCAGACGCGCTCACGTAGTCTGTTTTACGAACGGAGGTCATTTTGGGTGGTTTCAAGCATTATTGGCTAATGTCGTATAAGCTTGTGCGGCGTCTCAACAACCTATCGTCTACCTCGTCAACCATCCTTATATTGCTCGATAGATATGTTTTAAGGGTTAAAAATGTCATAACGAAAACTTCATGGTTGAAAATGAACAAGAAAAAAATGAAAGCAATAAAAGTAGACGCAATATTTGAAATGCAAAAGAGAAGTTGAGTAGGTGATACAAATCATAATAAACTTAAATTCGACAACTATTTTTCTTAACGAGGCCTACAAATAGTTGATTTTAGTTCTAAACTTTGTTCAACAAGAGCACTAAAAACAGAAATTTCAAGGGGTACTGGTATCACGTCAATCACATGCTTAGTGATTTTTCAGTACGGTGATATCAGTTCTAGAATAAGAATTCAAGTTAATGCACTGACCTGGCTAAATCCATCAGGCCATGTTATTGAAACTGCATAATTGCCCATGGGCCTGACATCTTCGGGCTCAATATCTTCTGGAACATCACCAAATTGCAGCTTTTGTTCCCCAGTCCATTCATCCTACATCAAGATATTCCACTGTTGGTTTAGAAGAACTTCAAATAGAATTTGACAAGATTGAGATATCAGAGAAAATGTGACCCATTATTTTAGGCTATATATGGTATTCATACTGCCATTCATTTGAGCATAAATCCCTTCGAGGATAAATAAATCTTTCTTTCTTTCGTAACAAAATTAATTTCCAATTTAACTTCTGGAAAAGAAACAACATATGCTAAATGCTTCAATCTGATCATCTGTCCGTGGGGCTACAAGAAGAGCTCATTTTTTTAAGTATGATTCTATTTGATCTGATAGTTTTGATTTAGACTAATTTTACAAGCTCTCTTAATAAAAGAGCTAAACACAAAGATGGCCACGTTCGATTATGTTTACACACACATTATATATATATATATATATATATATATATATATATATATATATATATATATATATATATATATATATAGTGTATGCTCATATTAATGCAAATATATTAATATGTATAAATGTATATATATATTTGACTGCATATATAATCTATAATTTATGCAAGGCTTTTAAGTACGTTTCCTGTTCATGAGAAACTCATTTTCAGCTTGATAACTAGACAAGCCAAACAAACAAACAAAATTTTACTCATTTAACAGGCCAAGCCGAACAACCTTGACATCACGTAGGCCCGGCCTTTTTATACCCCGCTTTGCAAATAAATCATATTTAATAGAATATCCAGGCATCTCCAATAGTATAACATACATACTACACCAAAATGGATTAGTGTACACACCACACTCTGAGCAGAGCGGTCATTCCGTCTTACAGTTGCAGGATGCAGAAAAAATTCATCATCCGAGCCTGGTACTCGAACTCGGATTGCTCTGATCATTTTATCATAGAAGACTGCTGTTGAAACTGAAAAAGATAAACACTTCCACATAAAAAAGGGCAAGCATAAATCTCTGTTATTAAAATAGGGCAAGTAGCATTCCATAGATTTCCAGTTTTCTGAATCGATTATGATGGTACTTGCCAAACAATATGACTAATGCATCTGATCTTTAGTACTATCATGAAGGTCATGCTTAGAAAAGGGTTTGACGCAACCCCCAAAAAAGAGGTGTTTGAGTAATCTAATTAGAAATTGTACTCCAGATTGAGGTAATTTATGATTAGCCAAGATTGAGGGAATTTAATTAGCACTGCATTTATTAAAACAAATAAATTAAATGAACCATATTTTAACAGCACTACTATTAGAATGACACTGGTACATAGATTGGACTACTATCCAAAAAACATTGAACCAAATGACCTGAAAATGGTTCAAATATCAAGACATTCTATTTCCCTATCCATTCATGGTACCTCAATTTCTATTCTGAATTGCAGAACAAAAGAGAATGGAAAAAATCAGGGGCATTTACCGTGTCATATTGATAGCACCAAATTTAAGTGTATCATAACATTATTATGAAATAACATCCAAAAATAACTAACTCGTTCTGAATTTTTACGTAAACAAACTTTTGATACAAAAATAGAAACTGAAAGCTTCGAAAACATCACATGAGCTTCACTAACCTTGCTGACGAATTTTTGCACATTGCTGAACAACACAAACCCCAAGATTTTGAAATGTCCTGGCCACCTCACCTTGAGGATCAGCAACTACTTCAGGCATACCACTATCTCCTGAAGCTGATAGCTGTCAAATGAATCCACTTTCATACTTATCCTGTTGTTATCTGGCACAAATCCCTCAAGTACAGTACCTCCAATGCGTATTATTGCAGATTTGGATACAAAGCATGCATAGCAAGCAAACAACATACAAGAAAAGCAGATAGAAAGCCATAATAAAGCCATATTATTTCATCACTTCCAAAATGTAATCGCATAGCAAATATTCAGTTGCAAGAATCCATGAAAACTAGCTCCATTTTGGACATCCTATTTAGATTGTTTAAATAGGCGTTGAAGACTTTTAATCCAGAGTAAAAGAAATGAGATTACTTGAACTTCTTGGCTTTTGAAACTTGGAACTACAACTCTCTAATTTACATCTACATTCTATATGCTCATATATACTTGAGATTTCAAACAATGCTAGGTTTCTATAAGTGCATCAATCATCAATAACTTTATACCACAACGTAATAGCATACAAACTAATCATCTATGTTGCACCGATACACCTATTTATGAAGGCGTGCTGTATCCGATACACCGATACACGGATACGCCTCCGATACTCCACCGATACGTGTCGGATACGCCAAAGCCGTATCCAATTAAAATACTATTTAATTTCAAAAGGACACGCGTATCCGATACGCGTGTCCGTTAAAAAACAAAAAGAAATCCGAAAAAAAAGACGTGTCGTATTTACTTCCGCAGTTGCGAGCAAGATTCTCTCATTTTCCATATGGATTTGAGTCTCTTGATGATCTGAAAATATTAAAATTTACTAATATTTCACTTGATGAGCCTGAATTAGAAGCTATGATATTTATTGAAGATGATATAGAAGTTCAAAGACAAACAAATGAAGAAGATAATTATATAATTCCCTCTATTGAATAGTTGAAACTTCAAGTGCTAGATAATTTATGTTTATGCTTTTGTTGTTGTACTAGATATTTAATGCTTGCTTATATTTTGATATTATAAGCTACAAGGCTACAAATAATGTTGTTGTCATTTTTTTTTGTAATTTTAAATATTATGCTTTGTTTGCTTTCTTAATTTTTATGTATGATTTATAAATTATAATGCCGTGTCCGAGCCGTACCCGTATCCTGTATTTTTAAGAATTGACGTGTCCCGTATCCGTATCGTGTCGTATCCGTGTCGCCGTATCCGTATCGGTGCAACATAGCTAATCATATATAGCTTAATGATTATTTTACTAAATGGAAGGCTTCTCATCAATCTGACCACCAATTCTCATTGATACGCAAAACAACAATTAGGCCAATTATCATTGTCATTCACCAAGCTGTAACATTCCATAGTGCTTAGTTGATGACCAGTCCTATTACTTTGTGGTTCATAACTCTTAGGTCCAGTAACTTCAATGCATACTGTAGTAAATTTGCATATAAAAAGTACGGCACAATTTATTTGCAAAAATCACAAAACAAACATGACAGAGCGATCTTTAAGGCTGTTTGGATATTGGCTTAACACCCATTGTAAAATGTAGAAGATAAAGTCGGAGGAAGTAAACTGCAATACTCCATGGTGTTTATTTGACTAAAACACAACCCTATTTATGGAGTTTGACAAGGAGTACAAATGAGGATGGAATAAACCACACCTAGGTGAGAAAGAAAAGAAAATTCTAAACTACAAATTAAATAAAAAAAAACAACTAAATCAGCATAAGCCCCAAGCTCCAAGTCAACAATCCATTTGCTACGCATGGTCATGTCACCAATCCAGGGGCTATGTTGACACTCTCCCATTACTGTTGCAGCTGCCATGCCATCTTTCACTGCCTGCCAACTACATTTGCTCCTTGAAATCAACCTTTAAGTGACCCGCTAGTAATTAGTTCCTTGTGGTTTTTCCGTCTCCGGTCAGGGAAGTGGTTTTCCGCTCCTTTTTGTGCTTTTTTTGTTTTGTTTCTCTGCTTTTCCGTGTCTTTGCTTTGCGTTGGCTGTTTCGCGTTTGGTTGATGGCGGTTTTCTTGAGGGAAAATCTTCTAAGTCTTTCCGTGAGTTGCTTTCCAGTAACCTTTCCCCCTTCCCTCATTTGAAAATCTCTTCCCATCAGGGGATGCCTTCTCTGGGATTTCTGAGGCTGAGATTCATGCGCTTGCTCAACCATTTGATTTTGCCTTGGTTGGAAAATTTTCGTCTCACCGCCCATCCCTTGATGCTATTCGTAAGTTCTTTTTCAATCTTAAGCTTAACGGTGATGTTTCTATTACTGTGCTTAATTCGAAGAATGTTCTCATCAAATTAGCGAATGATTTGGATTATTGCCGCATCTGTGCGCATCGTTCATACTTTATTAACAATTGTTTCTTGCGTTTAATCAAATGGTCGCCTTCGTTTGATGTGAATATTGAATCTTTTATTATCCCCATCTTGTTGTCTTTAACGAATTTGCAACCTCATTTGTTCTCCCTGAAAATCCTTCAGGGGCTTGGCTCCATTTTTGGCCGCCCTCTTAAAATTGATCATGCTACTGCTATTTGTTCTAGAACCTCTGTTGCTCGTGTGTTGGTCGAATTAGATGTTTCTAAAAGATTTCCGAGCAATGTTTGGATTGGGCCGGAGAATCTGGGGTATGTTCAGTCGGTTATCTTTGAGGATGTTTTGTTTTACTGTGATCATTGCAGCTCTTTATGTCATTCCAAAGTGGAATGTTTATCCCTGCACCCGAATTTGGCCAAAGCTTCTTCTTCTCGTTTGGTTAATGCTTCTGAACCGGTGGACATTTTTGTTCCGGTTATTAGGGTAGACCAGGGGGTGAATCTAGAGGGTCTTGTTGATTCTCTTGTTGTGTCTCGTACCTCCCTGGGGGTTGTCGATCATGAGGGTGGTGAGTCTGATGTTGGCTCACCCGTTAATTTAACTGGGGTTAACCAGGTTGGTTTGGAGGGTCCCCTTCCATGTATTGAGGTAGTATTGCCTAATTCCCCTGCTCCTGATCTTAATGTTAGCCTTCCTCTGTTTCTGGGGTGTTGTTTTGGGCCCTTCACCGTCAGTTTCTTTGAAGGTTTTGGCTTCTCCTTTGGGTCCATCTCATTCTGCTCCCCTAGTTGGTGTTAGACATTGTGATACTAATTTAAAGGCAAGTTTTTCATCTGTGGATGCTGTGCATCTTCCGCTCGAATTGTCTGGGGAGGTGGATTTTAGGGTGCCTGACCCAGGGTTGGTTGGTGTGGTCTTCCCTACCCAATCTTTTGACCATACTGTTGTTGTTTCACCAGTGCCAAAGGATGTTTCGGGTTGTTCAACTACTTTTGTTAATGTTCCAATCAATGTTATGTCTGCTAGTGAACTGAAGTCTAAGGTGCCTAAATCTGTCAAAAATTCTATTTTAGTGCAAAATGATTGGCTTATTTTGAGTGATTCCTCTTCGTTTGATGGGGAGGAAGATGAGGTTTTTGGCGAATGTGAGGTGGTTGAACCAGTTAAGCTTGTTGACACTAGTCAAGTTAATGGACGTAATAAACGTAAGAATAAAGGTAAAAAGCATTAGGTTCTGCCTATGTCTTTCAGCGATCGATTTTGACGGCTTTGTGGACAATGATGAGGAAGCCCCCAGCTTCCCTTCGCTGACTTAGCTGGTTGGGAACCGAGGTGTTAGGTACTTATGCTTTGCAACGATGTGTGGATTTGGTGGCTTTTTCACCTCTGGATGGTCCGTAGCTGGTCGCGTAGATGGTGCAGGGGGCTTCCACTCCTAAGTCCGATTTCAAGCTTTTTTTCCCTCACTTCCTGGCTTTGAGCCTTTTGTTATGATTCATTTTATTTGTTGTTGCATCGGTTGGGGGCCTTGATCTGTAACTTTGCTTTGTTTGAATAAAATGTTTATTTTGTGTTAAAAAAAATGGTAGATAAAACTCTAGGATAATTAAGGAGATTGAACAATCGTAGTGAAATGTATCTTTGCTAAAAAAAAATCCAATGAGCACGACAGAGACGAACATATGCTCTAATTTACAACAAAAAAAATAGGTGATCAATCTTCATAGACATGAATTCTTAGCTGTCATAAGTTCAAGGTATCTTAACAAAGAATTTCCGTCTTGTAATTGCAGCTTTTTACTTACATTAGGAGCACCTTCTAATTTTTTTGCAATAAGATAAATTAAGCAATTCATAGGAGTAGTAATAGAGTTATATTGAGATCATACTTATCCTCATGGGAATGATATTCAACTTACCTTTATATGACACTACACGTGCACTTACATAGTTTCCAGTAAAAAATCAAAATTGATATAAAGTGCTAAGACATTACCAAGATATTGTTTGTATCCCATGATGGAAAGGAAGGGTCAACCATTTTTTATTGATGAATGGTACCATTTAAGTATCTAAAATTTCTATTCTTCAGAGCTAGACCAATGGAAGTTTTTCCATTTAGTTTGTATGAAGTGATTTAAAATGGCAAGTGCTCCATCGAAACTCCCAAAATAATGGTATGACTTCTTAGACCCATTAAGGGCCCTTTTGTAGTAATCAACCATTAATTAGATAGAATCTTTCTCTAACTTAACGTAAGAAAGAAATAGAAAAGAAATTTGGAGAAAAAAATGAGAAATACTCCATTGTGTTTATTTAGTCAAAACACAAACATATTTATAGAGTTTATCAATAGGTAAAAATTTTAAAAGAAATAAATCATACCTGGGTGAGAAAGGAAATAGATAATTTATATTTAAAAACTATTAAATCAGCATAAGTCATAAGCTCAGCAATCCGTAGGATAGGCCATCCATTGCCATGTCACCAACCAAGGGCAAGGGGATATGATATGCTGTGGAGTAAAATCAGAGAGAGAAACAGCAGGAAAAACAATAGCCAATAGTAGGAATAAGGGCTGATTTTTTATTAATAGCTCAAAAAGAAATAAGATACAAGTGATCAACAATTAGAAAGGTAGATTGACTCTCCCAAACAATCTAGTTGCTGCTAGGAAGTCCTCAAAAAAAAAAAAAAAAAAAAACTACAGAAAACTACATCAAACACAAAACATGCATGCCCCAAAATAAAACGTAGACCCCTCAAATAAGCTCTTAAATTGCCTCCAAACTAAATTTCTTTCCTTATTAATTTATCTTTAATTTAAATTCAATTAGGAAATATTTCCCTTTAAATTTGTTCTCAATTAGGAAATCTTTCCCTCTTTAATTAAAATTCAATTAAAAAATCTTTTCCTAATTAATCCTCCCTTTAATTCTTCTCTTAACATAATGAATTATTTTCTTATTGGGCCCCACAGGGGGGGGGCGAGGCTTTGGGCTTGTTAGTTCAGCCCATCCCGAGCCTCTGCTGCCATATCAATACTCCCCTCCTCGAATTGCACCTTGTCCTCAAGGTGCAAGGATGAAAACCGTATCCTAATCATCTCATAGGATTTCCATGTAGCTTAATAGTTAGGTAAATCCTTCCATCGAACAAGGACCTCCTTTGCTCTTATCGTCCCTTGCCATGCTCCCTTGATCTCCATAGGTTTAAAAATCACTTCCATGTCCTCAGTTAAAGTCGCTGATAGTGAGGAAGAGGGTGTGTGATCTCCAATAATGTGCTTCAGCTCTGATACATGAAATACTGGATGGATGGATGATCTTAGTTTTGGATAAAATTTATCCCCGAGCTCAAACTGCACTTCCTGTTTGTGTTCATATGTCTTCTTTTTCATAAGTTGTTTAGCCCTCAATAGATGCCCTTTGAGTTCTGCTAGAATTCTATCCCTCTCCTCCAAGTAATGATCTACACTAGATACTGGTGTAGTGCTCTACCCGTAGTATATCATATAGGGTGTGTCCCTCCCATAAAGGATCCTAAATGGGGTCATCTGTGCGGCTGTGGAAGGATATATTGTACCAATACTCTGCCTATGCCAATCATTTGGCCCATAATTTTGGTATTTGATATCAAACAACGCAAGTATGTCTCCACGCTTTTGTTGACTACTTTCGTCTGGCCGCCCGTTTATGGGTGATATGTTGTTCATCTTTTTAATATCGTCACTTGCATCTTCAATAGCTCACTCTAAACAAGACTGAGAAATACCTTATCTTTGTCTGATACATCTTCAATAGCTCACTCTAAACAAGACTGAGAAATACCTTATCTTTGTCTGATACTATTGATTTTGGAATGCCATGTAAGCATAGTATCTCTTTGATAAAGACTGTGGCGACTGATATAGCGATGTAGGGATGTTTCTGTGGAATAAAATAAGCATATTTGCTTTGTCGGTCTACAACCACAAGTATTACTGAATATCTCTCCGAACGTGGTAATCCTTTAATGAAGTCAATGGTCACTTCCTCCTTTTAGGTAAAGTAATGGTTGCAGTAGCCCTCCTGGTGCCATAGTAAGGTACTATGCCTCTAACACACATTGAATCTTACCACTATGTCTTCCACATCCTGGTGCATTCTCACCAAATATAACTCAGTGGCTAGTCGACTGTATGTTTTATGGACTCCTGAATATCTCCCTATCATGCACTACCATGAAATTCTTGCAACAACTTGGGAATATAACTTGAGGATCATGGGAGTACAAACCTCCCTTGGTAGAGTAATTGGTCCTCATTCAAAGCATAACAGTTGTGACTATTTGGGTCCTTCAACAATTCTTCCCCGATCTTCATAAATCCTTCATCCTGCTCATTCTCCTCCCTCAATGCTTCCCAATCTAAGATCATTGGTACTAACAAGGCTGCCAACTATGGATCCATGACCCTCCTGGACAAGGCATCTGCTACTTTAATTTCTAAACCCGGTCGGCACTAGATCTCAGAGTCATAACAATGAAATTTGGATAGCCATCTCTAGTTCCCCTCTATGATCATTCGCCGCTCCAACAAATACTTCATACTCCTTCAGTCTGTCATGACTATAAAATATTTCCCCAATAGATAGGGTCACCACTTCTGAATTGTCAAGGCAATCGTCATAAGCTTCCGTTCATATATTGACTTGAGCCTTGCCTTGGCTGTGAGTACTTGGCTGAAATATGCAATAAGTCTCTGGTCTTGCATGAATACTTCTCCTAACCCATAACCCGATGCATCTGTCTCCACCACAAATGGTCTCCTAAAATCTGAGAGCGCTAGCACAGGTACACGGGTCATAGCTGTCTTTATCTCTTTGAATGCTCGAGTCGCTTCTGTAATAGCAGTTTTGATCACATCGTCCGGGCTGATCGGGAATCGTCCCGGGACGATCAGTTCAGAAGTTGTTCCAGATTTTGTACAGAAGTTCCAGGAAAATTTTCCTGTAGAGATCGTCCCGGGACGATCAGTGCATAGCACAAGTCAGAGAATAAGGGATTTTTTCGTCCAAGGAAATTAATTATCGTCCTGAAAAATCGTCCCACGACGATGACATTTTGGTCTGATCGGCCAAGCCGATCGTGCGATCGGCCAGGCCGATCTCAAGGTTACTTAAGGGTTTTAGCTCGTTTTGAGGAGAGAGAAAAATCAAAAATAAAAATATCTGATTTTGAGGAGAGAGAAAGGAAAAAGAGGAAAAGAAGAAAAGTTGATTTTCGGGCGACGCCGGTCCGTTTTCATTCGTCGAGACAGTTCAAGAAAGTGGTGTACGCAAGGTAAGGCACATTCCGCCTTTCTCAATTTTCAGAACGGTGAAGTTTGAACGAATATTCTGTCCGGATTTCGTTTTCGTTAGCGAATTTTGTCCGTATTTTCCGATTGGTTCAGTTTTTACCGCATAACTTTTGGTATGTTTCTGAGGTGCCGAGTGTGCACATTTTGATTATTTTCTGGAGAATTTTTACCGGATAATTTTGACCCGAGTGTTTTATTTTGTCTGTGATTTCTGATAAACTCTGAAATTATCTGGGCAGTAGAATAAAAGTCTTGTAATACTGTTGTGGATATTCTGTGCTAATTTGGTAATTTTTGAAATTAGGAATTTTTGTGTAAATTCCGTATACTGCCGTTATGCTGCCGGATTTTCGTACGATTTCTGAAAATTGTCCGGATTTGTTCTGAAATGATATGATATGCTTGTGTGCTATAAAAAGGGAGTTATAAGGGGTCAGGATCCTGTGGGATCCTGTCTATGTCAGGGAATTGTGAAAATCTGAAATGAGCTCTGAAATCTGAAAACAAGTTCTATTCCGGATCCGATGATTTCTGGTGCTATAAGCACATCTATTCTGGTGCCATGAGCACAAAGGGAGGCATAAGGGGCCAGAATCTGAGAAATTCTGTCAGTGTCTGGGAAGGGAGGTATAAGGGGCCAGAATCCGTTGAGATTCTGTGTCAGGGAATCTATTATGATTTTTGATATGTTCTGATTCTGATATGATTTCTGATTTTTCGTACGATTCTGTTTGTTCTGATATGATTTAATCTAATTTCTGATTTTGGTACGTTCTGTCAGTTCTGATGTGATATATTTCTGTTCTGTTCTGATTTGATCTGATCTGTACGATTCTGATTCTGTTCTGATTTGATATACGATTCTGTTCCGATTTCTGTTCAGATTTCTGTCTGATTTTTGATGTGGACTCTGAGGATTTTGAATGGAGGTTTGTTGTCTTGCTGAGCTGTTGTAGCTCATCCTTATTTTCTGCGTGATTTTCAGGTTTTGGGAAAGGGAAGAAAGTTCAGGAGTAGAAGTTCAGAGTCTGGTCAGTTATAGGTATTTTGGACTTTTGATTTTTGTACAGTCATGGCTTTTCTGTTCTGTCTTTCTTTCTGTCTGAAAGCCATGAGCTGTATTTGTATATGAATATTTCTGATGAATGAAAAGATAGATGATCTGTTCCGCTGCATTGGATTTTATAGTAGCTCTGTGTGTCTGTGTCTTTTTGTGTAAATGTTTGGAAGAAAGTTCTGAAACAAATTCCAAAGCCAGATCCTGGAATCAGTTCAGTATGTTTGAGTCTAGTCGCGACCCGATGCGAGCGGGATCCGTCCCGGTCGGGTTGGGTCGTGACAGCTTCCTCCCCCCACTTGAAGTTATACTTCTTCAATCGCTCTGTCAGAGGTCTTACTATGATGTCATATCCCTTCACAAACTTTCGGTAGTAACTGGTGAGTCCTAAGAAACCCCGAAGCTCCCTCAAGTTCATAGGAAGAGGCCAGTCTACCATGGCATGAATCTTCGACTAGTCAACTGAAACCTCCTATCTGGAAACCACATGTCCTAGATACTCCATAAGTGTTTGCCCAAACATGCACTTTTTCCAGTTGGCAAAACTGAAGCTCCACCAAGGTCTCCATTATTGTCTTTAAGTGCTCCCAGTGTTCTGCCTCTGTCTTGATGTATATTAAAATGTCATCAAAGAATACCAAGACAAGCCTTCGGAGATGTGGCTGAACACTCGGTTCATAAGTAACTGGAAGGTGGCAAGGGCATTTGGTATTGGTGAGGTCAAAAGGCATCACTAGAAACTCGAAGTGCCCTTCATATGTCTGGAAGGACATCTTGTACACATCAACTGTCTTCATCCTAATCTGATGGTATCCTTACTACGAATCAATCATGAAGAAGATTACTGCTCCAAATAACTCATCCAAGAGTTCATCAATCACTGGAATGGGAAACTTATCCAACATTGTTTTCTTGTTTAGAGCCATGTAATTTACATAAAACCTCCAACCATCCTTCTTTTTCATCAACAGGACTGGACTAAAAAAGGGACTCACACTAGGTCTGATGATCCTTGCTTCCATCATCTCCCTGATTATCCTTTCTATCTCATCTTGGGGGTAATGGTTTGGTCTGATACTAATAGGAAAAGTCGCCTCTTTTAGATTGATGGAATGCTCATGCTCTCGTGGTGGTGGTAACCAGATAGGTGGCTGAAATATGTCCTGATACTATTATAAAATCGGTTGGACCCTCATTGGAATTTCCCTTGCCTCCTATTCCTGTACTTCTTCTATGCTTTGTAACTCTACCAAATACCCCATGCCTGTATTCTGGATAGTCCTGAGCATGGTTTTAACTGAGGCAATGGTCTTGCATAAGCTAACGTCCACTACTGACTGTTGCTCAATTTTTCCCTTACTTTCATGGTGTGATTTGGAGAACACATCCGCCGCATCTAAATGTAACCGATCCGTCTCCTCTATGACATCCTCCATCTCATCTCTGCTCTCCTCTTCCCTTCACAGACCATCAAGACCTAAAAAAGCTCGATTCTTGCACCTATGACCTAGCGTGAATCTCTCATCACACCTGAAGCATATCCCTTTTCCCCGCCTATCATGTACCTCTGCTCTTTGAGGTGCTTGAAATTGCCTCAATGACAAACTCCAGTGCTCTTCTCCTTTAGGGCTTCCCTTTGAAATAATATTGTCTGGGTCCTTGATATCAGGTTGTGGAGGTACACCTGTAGGCCCCTCTCATGATTTTGCTACAGCTGACCTTCTCCCTCTAGTATTTTCCTTCCACCCTTTGTGCTATCTCCATCGTTTCTCTTAGTCCTCTAGGCCTCAACACCCTGAGCTCTACCCATATGTCTTCCTTAAGGACTTTCATAAACTTTTCTTCCAACCCTTACTCAAAAATTCCCCTCAGTCTTCTTAACTTAGCTCAAATTTATCCTGATACTCTATAACGGTTCCCTCTTGTGTTACTGCATAAAACTGCTCATGGATGTCTCCTTCCCGTATGGCTCAAAAACATTCCAATAAGCAATCCGTGAATTCTCCCCATGAGTATATAGGATATCTGGTCTCCCTCCACTTAAACCAAACTAGGGCTTTTCCCTCCAAACATAGATCCGCCGCCATGAGTTTATCTCCTTCTGTCAGCCCATTGATAGCAAAGTAACAATCCACCCTGTACACCCAACCCTGAGCATCTTTCCCTTCAAAGACATACATCATTAACTTCCTTAACCTCACCTCCACACCCCAATGGCTTCTCCCTCCATTAGTTCATCTTGTGTAGAGGTGGTGTGATTCTCTTCCTTCTTCCCTTGGTGAATTTGGTACCCATGGTTCAGCCCAACTATCGCTTCCTCCGGTCCACCTTACCTCCAACCTGGGTGGTCTCCAAAGGATTCGATCTCCCCTCCTCTCACTGCCCTTTCTTCCGGATACCCAAATGCTCCTCCCCTCGGCATTCCTCAGGGTGGTACTTGAGGAAAAATGCTTTCCACTTCATATTCTTCCTCCCGAACTTCCTTCCCCTTCCAGTCATCCCTAGGAGTTCCCAACGAAGCCTTCTATTGCATCTTTCTCTTCATCATGTTTTTCATGTTTCCAAAGCGGTTCTCCATGGATAAAAGTCATCCTTCCATAGTTTTGAACCTCCCCTCCATTTAAAAAAATCTCTTCTTCAGCCCAGAAAACTCCTCCATCCCGGCTTGGAGTTGTTCTATCTAGCCCTCTAACATCTCCATCTTCTTTGCTGCCATTCCCAGATCTAGGTTCCCAACCGTGAAAAAATCCACAAAAAAATCAATGATTTTGGTCTTCAACCAGCGAAATCAGCAAGGTTGGAAGAGAAATACAACAGAATTCAGCGATGGGGACTTAAACTCCGCCTAAGATGGCTCTGATAAACAAATTGGATACGCCGTGGAATAAAATCAGTGAGAGAAACAACAGGAAAAATAGTAGCCAACAATAGGAATAAGTGCTGATTTTTTTATTAATAACTCAAAAAGAAACAAGATACATTTGATTTACAATTAGAGAGATATACCGACTCTCCCAAACAATCTAGTCATTGCTAGGAAGTCCTCACCAAAAAAAAAACTATAGCAAACTCAAAATATGCATGCCCCAAAATAAACCCTAGACCCTTCCATAAATAAGCTCTTAAATTGCCTTCAAAATAGGTTTGTTTCCTAATAAATTTTCCTCTTTAATTTAAATTTAATTATAAAAAATTTCCCTCTTCAACTTAAATTCAATTAGGAAATCTTTTCCTAATTAATCCTCCATTTAATTTCACTCCTAACATAATAAATTATTTATTTTTTGGGTGGGGCCAAAATCTCCCCCTTTGATCCTGCCTAGTCTGCTCCTCCTTGGTCCGTCCCCCTAGGATCAAGGTCTGCTGGTCCAGCCACTCTTGGGCCTCTGGTGTCGTATCAGGATGCTCCTACATTTCTGCTGCAACTACCAAGCCATCTTTGGCAACACGCCAATTACAATTGCACCTTAAAATAAGGAAATTATTACGTATGGTCACCGGACCTATCTCTGTGTTCGGACACCAATAGAAAGAGGACATCTGGATGAATGCACGTGTAATTTTTTTAATATAATATTTTAATTTAATATATATTAGCCCGACCCGACCCGACCTGGTCCATTGTTTTTTTCATTTTAAACATAAGGTTGACGCTATTTTAGAAACCCCCGAAAGATCTAAATGTTTATTTCTTTTGAAGAAAAAACGAGCTAGAAAATTGCATAAAAGAGATGGAATGCTCTCAAAAGAGAGAGGGAGAAGGGGTGTATGAATCAGAAGGGATGCATGAATCGGAAGTTAACTTAGCTGAAACTTTTTCAGGTTTCAACATATCGGTAAGTTTCAATCTCATCGCAAGTTATATTAAGGAAAAACGAGCTAGAAAGTTGTAAACAAAGCTGTGTAGAAAAAGGGCATAGGTTTCCACTCATTAGAGGCTCTGGCTCTTAGAAGTACGTTTAGGGATTAGGAGAAAAAATAAATAAGCTCTTAGATGTTATTGTTTAGCTTTCATTAGTGTTGTTAGGAAGAAGAACATCAATGTTTTTAGGATTGGTAAAGATAAAGATGATGAGCATTTATTGCGCTTTATGTGTGCTTTGCGTGCGCTTTTGTTGCGCTTTGAGTGCATTTTGGTTGCGCTTTGAGTGGGCTACGGGTGTGCTTTGATTGCGCTTTTTTCGCTTTGTAATATTTTCTTATCATTTCATACTGTTTATAAAGATGAGAGAGAAACATATGAATATTATTATACTTATGCCCATAATAATGGCTTTAGCATCCGGAAGGATCATCATTATTTCTGGCCAAATATTAGAAAGATAAAATCCAAGAATTTTGTATATTCAAAAGCTGTTTTCAAGAAAAGTATTGATCTGAATTGAAGAAAGAAATTTACTAAACCAGATTTTAGAACTGTTTGTCCATCCATGGTGAGGTTTACAATTGATGAAGATGGTTACTAGCATGTCAAAAGATTTATTGAATCCACAATCATGAATTGGCTAACCCAGCTGACCGACACCTTCTGAGATCATGTAGAAATACTGTTGAGGAAAAAGCTTCCGTCATAAATTCAATGACAGATGTAGGGATTAGAACCATTGATGCATATGTCTATGTTGCAGAGGAAGTTGGAGGATATGAGAATGTTAAATTCTCTAAGAGGAATGCCTATAATTTTATTTAGAAGAAGAAAAGAGCAAGGATTGAATTTGGTGACACTAATTCTTTGATTCAATTATTTAAAGATCGACAAGTTGAGGACCACATGTTCGTATGAGATGTTCAAATTGATGAGTATGATAGATTGTTAAATTTTTTCTATGTTGATGGTAGAGGTAGGATAGATTATGAATGTTTTGGAGATGTGTTGATTTTTGATACTAGCTACAAGCTCAACAAGTATAATTTTATATGTGCATCATTTATTGGTATTAACAATCATTGGCAGAACATTTTGTTAGGGGTTGCATTTTTGTTAGAAGAAACAATTGAAAATTTTACATGATTGTTTAAACCATTTATACGAATAATGGGTAATAAACATCCAACAACAATGTTCACTGATCATGATCAAGCTATGACCAAGGCCATAGAAGATACATTACCTCACACTCGTCATAGATTATGCCAATAACACATCTTTAAAAAGATTCCATCAAAATACCTATCTTCAATAACAACAATCAAGCCAAGTGTATGACGAAGTGTGAATCCAAGAAAGTGTTTGAGAAGGCATGGGCAGAAATGATCAAGGGAACCTTCATAATCATGAATGATTGCAGGATCTTTATAAGATAAGGAGAAAGTTGTCAACAGCTTTCAATAAGGATTGTTTAAGATGGGCATTTTATCAACGCGGAGTAGCGATTAAACTAATAATATGTGTCATTGCATTTCGAAGCCAACAAGTTTATTAACTGATTGTTTTCTTGGGTTAGAAAAGGTATTGATGAATTGACTACGAAATGAGCAGGATGAGGAGTACAAATGCAATCTGTCTGAAATTGTTCATATGATAAAGAATAGCACAAAATTAAAGCAAGCTACTCAGTTTTAATCAAGAAAACTATATTCATTTTTTGCGAAAGAATTTATACAGGCCGTGGAAAAAATGAGTATAGACTTCGTCTCGACTGATTATTTAAAATTTCTAGTCAACTACATAGAGAATAAGGACCAACATCATCCTTGGGTGGTTGACTTTGATGCAACAGAAGGTAACATTCAATGCGACTATAAGAAGTATGATACCATGGAATTGTTGTGTTCTAACTGTATGAGATTTTTGAAATAATTGGATAAATCTCAGAGAAGAACCTACTACTGTGATGGCCAGTAAGGGCTCGAAAAGATTTATTCAGATAACTTGGACAATGGTCAAAGAAATAATAACTTTGAAGGTGGTAAGGGATTCATATTCAAAATTTATGTGAGCAAATTTGAATATCAAATGAGCACAGAAGCTCAAGGGAATGAGGAGGCAGAGAAGTATATTACTGCCTCAATGAAAAATATAGCTGAAAACTTATACTTTATTCTTGGTGGCAAGAAAAAAAATCAAAAGTACGTTGCAAGATCCCAAGGTGGCAGTACAAATTTGAAAGATCCTCTCAAGCGTAAATCTAAAGGCAGATCTAATGCAAGACTCAAAAGCCATTAGGAAAAGAAAAAGCGGCCTAATAGTAAGTTTTAATAATCTGTCAATTATATTATTCTTTACCTAAGACTAAAGATGTAGTTTTTAACATATAAGAAACATTTGGTGGGAGAAAAAACAAAAGTGATGGATGATACAGAAGTTGTACATACGATAATGGATGATCCTTCTTCAACACAGATGAATTTCTCAAGCATGCCTTGATGTTTCAGCGAGGAATATATAACGGGTCAAGCAAGAAGCCAACTTGATTCTAATTACACCAGACTGATGATGGACTTATTACGTCGAAGTTGGAATTTAATGAATTTTCATAGTAGCTTTATATGTGCAATATGTGCCCATTTAATGTGGTTTATATGCACTTTCAATGCGCTTTATATGCGCTTTCAATGCCCTTTATGTGCACTTTCAATGGGCTTTCAAACAGCTTTCAATGAGATTTACATTTGTTTTAAGTTTATTATAGTTAATATTAAACAATTCAGAGTATATTGATAAAAAAAATTAAATATACACATTTTACATTTAATTACATGACAGTATGAACAATTCATAGTTTTACATCTTTTTTGTAAGAAAAAGAGCATATGAAAATTCAGCCCTAAATTTTAAAATATATTTTTGCCAGTCTTTAAAATATGACCAGTCCGTTTTGTTTTTAAGAATGACTTTCTCCATATATTTGCACAGAAACATTTCACAATCAACTTCGTTTGACTGAGTTGGAATGGAACAGACACTTTGTAAATTCTATTTTCTTATATCGCTTGGAAAAGCTCCTTCCGTGTCTTTATGCAAAGATTTTATCTGAAATAAAGAAACAAGTCTTTTTCTTCTTTTGATCATATTGAGAAAAATAAGATTCATACAATCATGCTTGAACTTACCACATCATAACAGATTTTCTTGTGTTCTGCATTGGGTAAGGAATCATATAATTTTCAAACTTTTTCTTTCAATCTAACTATAATTAAAACCCAATGCTTGATGTGGATGATGGGTTGAACAATTAGATTGTTTTCCTTAACCGAATCAGGAACGATGTGATGTAAGAACATTTCATAAGATTGTTTGTAAAGCTTGTATACCTGTAATAATTGAGGATGAGTAGATTAAAATAATGCGAATAATAGATTATAAGAAGATGAGTTGAAATTCTACTCACCCTATACAATGGGGAAATGTATAAGTAGGGTTGAAATTTATCTTTCCTAATCCAACTCTTCTCAGATAACAAAAAGACATAAGCATCAACATGATTGTCCCCTAAACGTCCATTTTTCAGCAGTTCATCAATACCAGCTCTCGTTATTGATATGTTACCAGATGCAAAAACAACATCATCCCTAAAAAAAATTAAAGATATTAAAAAGCGCAATAAAAGTGCATAAAAAGCGTAATAAAGGCGCATAAATAGTGCATGCAAAACACAATAAAAGAACATGAAAAGTGCAATAAAAGCGCACGTAAAGCACATGAAAAGCACAATAAAATCATAATATAACTTACTTAAATCTAAACTTTTTGAAGCATTCATTCATGAATATTTGTTGTTCTTGACTTAGGAAATCCTTCCCGGGATATTCCATATTGATGCCCGCAGGGCGAGGTGATAGTTTTATCTAATGCACTGAAATTAGTTCTTTGCTCGACGTTTGTATCATCTTTATGTTGTGGTGGATGAGTAGAAGGTTCAGCAGCAGATTGAGGGAGATATTGTTGTGGAGCATGGCGAGTACTTTAAAGTGGAGAATGGAGTTTGTGAGGATCTTGATGAGGTGGAATCACGAAGTTTTGAATGGCATTTATGTCAGCGTTCAAATTTTCAGCTTCCTCATTTACATCAAATAGAACAAGAAAAATCTGCACATAATTTGAAAAATTATTACAAAAAATGCACTTCAAATGATATTTTTATGCGCTTTATATGCGCTTAGTATACGCTTTATATGCGATTTGTATGTGCTTTGTATGCGCTTCGTATGCGCTTTGTATGTGCTTTAGATGCTAGTTTATTTCCATATTAAAAGTAATGTCATATTAAATTTAATCTTAAATGTACCTCATTTTTCTTTAAAAATTTAAATAAATTCATTGCAATCGTATGTGTATAGAAAATATTTGTATTCCTCTCCTATCTCAAAAAATGTGGTCTTAATTCTGGATTGCTCGGTTTATTCATGGAGAAGTGTTCCAAGAATCATATATGTATAGCACCACACATAAAACCACCTTAAGTATGTAAATAAAATCACAAATATATAAATTATAAAATACAATTTACTTACCAACAGGAAAGGTAAAAAACAATTAATATAACCCAAGGGTTTCTCCATTGCAAGATTGTTTGAAATTATATTGAATTTCTGGACCATAAAATTCCTAATACTTGCAATCCAATTAATAGAAGAGAACTCATCGACATTACTTGCGATAGACATGAGCCTCCTAGGAGTTATATGGTTATTTAGGGGCAAAAATAAATTAGAAATTAAAAACGAAATAAAAGTCTTTATCTTTGTTGCATTGTTTTTTGTTCTACTTAATTTTGTCATTTCAGTTTTTATACAGTTGAGAGAATTCCTAATAGTGGCTCGTTCTTTCAATTGACATGAACACCTCTGTTGGGCAATCCTATGAGAAGATTTTGGTTTAATTAGACAAAAAAATATTTGCAAAATTAAAAAGCATATCAAAAAGTCATTTTAAATCAAACCTGTAAGCAGAGCCACCTCATAAGAAGAAAATTTGAGCAAAAAATCATTTACAATGAAGCCTTCATTAGAAGCATTCCAAAATTTCAAAATCTCATATAAAATAGTTATACACTGCTGGAATGGAGGAAACTTCAAAAACTGATGAAAGTGCAAGGTCTTCAACATGTCATGAATTTCATCATCTATAATCTCAACAAATGCGTCGCAAATAGCTCTGAAAGTGGTTACGTAGCAACGAGAAGTAACAGGCCATTGATAAGGCATCTGAAAAAGCAATAAAAATAAGTAAGTCAAGCTTAACAAAAGCGTACATACAGCGCAAGAAAAGTGCACATAAAGCGCAAGAAAAGCGCATGTAAAATGCACACAAAGCGCAAGAAAAGTGCACTCAAAGCGCATATAAAGCTCATATACAGTAAACCCTAAACCCTGGATAAAGTTCAACCAAAGAGAAAAATAAAGTGCAAATACAAAATAGTTCAGTAATGACATTTGAATTACCAAACAAAAACATATAACAAAATACAAATGAGCAACCTTTTTTAAAATGCGCAAGTAAAGCGCAAGTAAATGTGCAACAAAGGCGTAACAATGGTGCAAGTTCTCTCGTACCTTTGTTACAAACTTTTCCCAACTTCGTCTACCGTCGATGAGGTCCTGGAGAATGAAAATGCTGAAGGATTTGAAGAACTGCTGAGAACCGATGTGGGAGAGCGTGACAAGTATGGTCGAAACTTTTTGCATCTTTTGGTATTCATAATTTCAAATAAATCGGGTTGTCGAGCGGGGAGGGTCGGTCGGGCGGATAAGACAAAGCAAAAATAATACAGAAAAAAAATTCCACGTGGAAGTTCCACATGTAAATATTTTATTGGTGTCCGAACGCAAAGATAGGCCCGGTGACCGGACCTAATAATTTTCCTGTTAAAATCAGCCTTCAAGCGTGCTAGTAATCGTCCCCTTAAATTCCACCAATATGAAACATATTTTTTTCTAATCCAGAAAGTAATGACGGCATGTTTAACACTTATATAATGTAATTAACACATGTTTAACTGTGCAATCCATGATAAGTAAGAAATTCATGTTTCTTTTTGTAATAGCAGATGAATTTCTTAATTGGCACCAAGCATGCAAGTAACATAGCCATCACGTGCAATATGAATGATGGAGAATTTTAGAGATCCAATTTAGATTTTGATGAGGGCATCGAAGATCAACGGCAACGATCGTGTCTACTTATTTTGATGTATTTTATTTGTTATTTGTACTTTTCCATTTATACCCTCACTTGAGGGTTTTGTCTTATGTGGCCCTAGGGGCATTTGTGTCTTTTTATTTTCCTTCATGTATTTGACTATTTAAGCCTTCCCCTTCCTCTTGGAAAAGGGATGATGATTATTGATAATGAAAAGTTTTATGTTCTTGTTGATCTCTTAGTGAGTTCATGTGATCTCTTAGTGAGTTCATGAGAGGAGAAGCCCAAGGAGGGTAATTCGCAATACCCGTCAATCTTTGGAAGAGTCCGAGGTTTGCGGTTCTTACGATCTCTGTATGAGTTCGTTACTTATCTCTATCTTTCTCGTATATTCTTGTTCATCTCCTTCCTCCCCTCTTCATCCACCCAAGTATTCCCCCCTAACTCCACCTCCTCAACCCACGGCCGACACTCCACCCAACCCCTCATACCGCCGGCCCAAGCTCTAGCTGCCGGCCACCTTCCACCTCCTTCTCCCCATTGAAATCCTTGCCTAATTTGGGTAATTTAATCTTTGAACAGATTTTCGAAATTCAAATCCAACGAATTTGAATTTGAAATCTTTCATAATTTGTCATTCTATTTTTAGAAAGTTCTTAAATCAATTCTTTTGAATTTCAAATTCAATTGGTTTTATTTAATTACTTTCCTAATCCTAAATTTATAGTTATGCAAGCATGACACCTCATCCCCACATTCCCTCTTGCCCATTAATGCCGCCGCCCCCATATGAGTAAATTGGGGATTTATTTCTTCATTACTAAATAAACTCATTTGGGAAATAATTCAAATTATTTCTGTTGCTCTTTGGCCGAATTGCCCAAGAATTAAACCTGTTTTTATCTTTTTTACTATTCTATTGCAGAATTTGAGTTGGAGCCTTAAATTCTTTCCCATTACAATTCCCGTAACAGCTTATTGTTTTGGAGAGTTTTCAAAACCTGATTACTGCTGCCAGCTTTCACATTGGAATTAATTCCAGAATTTCCTCTCATGCTCAGCCAATCCCGGAAATCTTTCCCTAACTCCTCCCCTCACCTCCTCAATCCAGCCGGCCCCTCTCTCCCATGAGATTTTAATTTGAATTAAATCCTAAATTTTCCCTCAAAGTATTTGAGGAAATAATTCAAATTCCCTCAAATAATTTGCTGTCCAGTTAATTCCCGTAGGCAGAATTTTCTCAGCTTGTCTCTTCTCCATCAAAGCTCCAACCATTAATTGCCTCACCTAGGCTTGCTGTTAGTTTTTTTTTGGAGAGGAGATCCTCCCTAGCAAAGTTCAATTTCCGTTTTACATCAGTTTGTAAAACGTTAAAAATCAGATTTTCTTTTGGGAAGGCTCTCCCCCAACATTAATCTTCCCAAACCGTGACCTAGAGAGGAGTTACTGCCTTCACAACGCTGCAGTCCAGCTTTCCGTTCAGCCACGAAGTGCTATCCAGAAAACTACAGCAAATCTCCTGGCTATCCCACAGTCCAGAACTTCCTGTTTTGCTGTCAAAAATTTCTGGAGAGTCCAAACTGCTGCCAAGGCTCCCATAGCAGTTGTCCATTCATCCCTGGGTGCTGTCCAGAAGAATTCCAGCAGTAGAAACAGCAGTTCTGTTGCTCCAAAATCCTCCAGCTGCTGCCCCAATTCGCCGATCAGGATCCAGGGTGCTGCCAGAGGAAATTCCGTCAAAAGAGGCGACTGTCCTGATTGAAAAGGCCTTCTAGTTGCTGCCCCAAAAACCCCCAAACCCAGGATTCGGTGAACTCTTTCCCTCGCTCTTTTATTTTCCGAGTTACTTTCAATTGTGAAATTAATTGATTCACTAAGATCGTGTTAGTCCTCCGCTAAAGCCTAATAAATTAGAAGAGTTGTGTGAGGACCTTTCATAGACTAATCTTATTGTTAGTATTGGAATTTCTCATTGAAACCACTCATGTATGCAAAGTAAGATTTAGTTGACTATTTAATGATCTCAACCTCTCACATGTGTTTAGATCAAAGCTATTTTATCACCTTAATGTTATCTTATCGTTTACATCAATAAAGGATTTTGCTTAACATTGCTCTCTAAAATTTACAAGTGTAAACTTCCTTAAACAAGTCATTTTCGCATGGATTGTATCACATCAGATTTCGTAAATACGCGTTGATAACTTTCAATACAGTGAATTTGGAGGTTCTAACCTTTCTGGGCATTCAAAACGTAAAATGCAACTCTTTCATTCACACGAAAAATTTGTATTCAAATATGTACTTTCTAAAATCTCGGGGTCCAAATATTCTATAAGTTTATGGATAAGTTTATATCGCAATAATGATACAAACTGACACTACATGTAGCGGTGCATTTATTGGCATTATCCAAAGGCTTCTTAAAAAGTAAACCATTCCTATTAATTTCATTGATATGCAAGACAACAATTAGGATCATTAACATTGCCATTTACAAAAATGGGGCACTTCTTGTTTAGTCGATAATATTTACCTTTTTATATGCACGGATACATCCACCGGAACAAAAAGTAAAAGATGATAAAATAGAATAAGGCATAACTAAGATTTTTTTAGTGGATTTTTAGAGCATACAGTTGACCGAATGGGAAGATCAAAGAGAAGAGGAATTCCAAACTGCTGGACAACCTACAGAAATGTAAATTGACAAGTTAAAACAAAGATGACTATTAATAGGAAAAGGAAAAGTTTGCATAAATCACATGCCTGAGCCCCAGAACCCTTTCCAAAAGGGTAATAACGCTTACCATCAGCATCAAAATAGCACATGTTCTCGACTACGGCAACACATGGAACCTTCAAAAAATACACAAACGAGAGAGTTGCCGCTAAGTAAATTTTATGTTGACACAGAACTAACTGTTGTGCAAGAATTACGTTCTCCTATCCCAAATTTATAGAAGCGTTATCATGCAGGAACAAGCTAGAATAACATCCAACAATATCTGATCACTGATCGTTGTAGATAAGGACATCGAACATAATGATATTACTAATTGATTAAATGATGCACAACTTATCAACAAGCAAACCTTAAGCTTTGAAAACATGCGAACTCCTTTTGCCACATCAATAAATGCTAGCTTCTGCGGTGTAGTGACAATCACTGCTGCAGTTAATGGAGCGACCTAAAAAAATATAAACCTTATTTTGCCATAGAAAATAAATAAAAGCTCAAAAGAGCATCAAAAGTTGATGGCTATAGCAAAATGAATTCATGAACTGCACCTGGCACAGAGTAAGCTGAATGTCACCTGTTCCAGGAGGCATATCAATAACAAGATAGTCTAGCTCTCCCCTGCATGGTGCAAGAGTTGGTAAAAACTGTGTAATTTTGCATCCAAAGGAAACATTTTATCATAAAAGGAATAGAATTTGACTGACCAGGGGGCTGGGTTATCTGTTCCTAAAGTGCAAAAGAAAAAAGAGAAATGAAAAAAATAGTGGATAAAGAACTTTCCGGTGTGTGCTTTTTGCAGATGTCCGGGTCTATGATCTGATGTGGACTGTGGTCTTGTAAATAAACTTCTTGCGTGTCTTTTGCCTGCTTGCTCAATCAGGTATGAGATTGAGGTGACGCAAATAGATACTTTCCGGTGCCTGCTCGCTCAACCAAATCTGACGCAAATCGGCACCGATTCGAGACCAATTTTGTAAAATTGGCTCAATCGAATGCAGTCGGACCCAAATCCGTTTGGATCAAGTCCAAATTCAGGCTCAATTTCATCCAAATCTATCAAATTCATGCTCAATTGACTTTCCTAATCCAGAGACTAGATCCAACGGATCTCAATTTATTAAAATCAGTGAGCTTTGTCATTCCTCAAATCCTGGGTTTTCTAGGATCCGCGGCGACAACAGGTTAGTTCGAGCAAAGCAAATCCTCGTTTCCTGCATAGAGAGAGTGGGAGAGGGAGGAGACCATTGAGACTTCGTTTGCTTTGTGTGTCCGACCTAGAGAGCAAAGAAAAAAAATTGGCCAAGTGTTTTTTCCTAGCGTGTGGACCTCCCAGTCGAGGCAAAGGGAGAAGGAGGCGGAGGCAAGGAGCTTAAGTGGCCTTCGTGGGTTCAATACTAGAGGAGGGTGCGGGAGAAGGGACGGCGTCTAGCAAGCAGTGCAGCCATCCTGTGTGTGTGCATCTGAGCCAGACGGAACCAAAGAGGGGATAGGAAGGTTCGCCTGCTTCTTGCGACCGAACCAGGGAGGGATCGGGGGCCACAAGTACCTCTCTTTGTGCGTTTAAGGTCAGATCAAACACAATGGAGAGTGCGTCTGGGCTTCTGGGCTGTCCGTTTGGGCTGATCGAGTGACAAAGAGGATTCATCCTCATTTTCGTGCGTGTATCCCAGCCAAAAAAATTACCTGGGAATTGGATTGCTACTTCTAGTTATAGGTGATTGGGAAAACTGAAGTTAGAAGGCTATTGTGGCCTCTCATTTCCATCCAGAAAGAGTCTATCAACTTCTTCCTTTTCCATCAACTCCGGCAAGCTCGTGGCAACAAAACAGAGGTCCAGATTTGGACAGAAAATCCACCTCCCGGAACATCTTGGACAGCAAATCTCTTCCTCCATTCTAACTCAAACTCGCCTATTGACAAGGCGAGAGTATGGTGGTTGTGCCGTGACAACCCAGTGTGATAAAATCCATTGAAACTTAGCGAAACCTAGGTCTCCATGCCCTTTGGTTGAGTGTTTGATGCTCCAAAGCTGTAGGTTCCTTAGAAAACCTCACTTTTAACTTCCAAAACCTAAAGAAATCCCTTGTATTTTGCTGTCCACTTGTTTAATTCATGGAAATCAGGTGAGTTTCCATGATTTTCTCTCATGTTGTGTCCAATCCATCACCTAGAATCATGCCCTAGGGTAGATGCTATCATTTAATCTCAAATTCAATGATGATGCATTGGTTTTGGACCGCCATTAGTTGCATGCACTTTTCATTCGAATGAATTGTCATGACTAAATTGACACTCAAATTTAGGATAGCTTGCATGCATTGAAATTAATGATCTATAGAGTTTTGTTTACCGCATGCATTGAATTTGATCAACTTAGGCTCTCTAGCCATTGTGAGACATAGGCCTTTAAAGATCTTTGTAACTAATCTCACAATATAAACAATCAATTAAATTTATATTTTGCATCATACGAAATTTGGAGTGTAGAATGGCAACCTTAAGTTGACTAAAGGGTGAGCGATGTGAGCATATGAGAAGCTCTTAAGCTTGCAGAATTTTTCAATTGTATGGTCTCTTCTTTCATTCATAGATCATGACAAAAAAATGATCTTCAAGCATACAAATGTGCATATGTTGAAGTCTATGAGTTTGCATGAAATTTTAAACGTGTTTGAGGATGGAATTAATCAACTTGAAAGTAGGGGTGTCAATTTCGGGTCACGGGTTGGGTTCGGGTCAAACCCGAAATTGACCCGGCACTGTTCGGGTTCGGGTCGACCCGACCCGTTTTTACAAACGGGTCAATTTCCTGGACCCGAACCCGACCCGCTTTGGGTTCGGGTCGGGTTCGGGTTGACACGAACCCGCTTGTTTCCAGGCGCGGGGCGAGCCAGGCGACGGGGCTGGCGACCTGGCGTGACACGACACGGGGCGGGGCATAGCTAACGCGACGCAGGGCGGTGCGACGCGGGGCGGGTGCGACGCGGGGCAGTGCGACGCGACGCGGGGCAGGTGCGACGCGGGGCGGGCGTGACGCGACGCGGGGCGGGTGCGACGCGAGGCTGGCGACCTGGCGTGACGCGACACGGGGCGGGGCGGGGCTATTGCGACGCAGGGCGGTGCCGCGGGGCGGGGCTGGTGTGACGCGGGGCGAGCCAGGCTGACGCGGGAGGGGTTGACGCGGGACTGCTCCGGGTCAAATCGGGTCATTCCCGGGTTTCCGGGTCAAACCGAACCCGACCCGGTTTTGCAAACGGGTCAATTTTTCAGACCCGAACCCGACCCGTTTCGGATTCGGGTCAACCCTAACCCGAAATTTTCGGGTCGGGTTCGGGTCGAGTTTTCGGGTCGGGTCCGTTATTGACAGCTCTACTTGAAAGAACACTAAATTTGGTGTGAGCCTTCTCATTAATCTCCAAGGATTTATGTTGTAAGTTTCATGATATGCATTGTTGATTAAGTTTATATACAACACCTTGCAAAATAAACATGCTCTCAATTGTTAAAATCCTTAAAATTGGAGAATCACCTACACATGCATACTCTTCTAAGTTCTTTAAATCACGTCAATTTGATCATAGAACCCCTTAGAAGTTGTAGGAACAAACCTCTCCTATCCAAGTCTCCTGATCATGCCAAAATTGATTTAGGAGTCCTTTCAAAACCTTAGGTGTATATTTCCCGTCTCCAAATGAATCCAAAACATTCATACAAGAATAGGGGAACTCTCTTTCACATATACACCTCTTTCATGCATGATACTTAAGCATTCTCAAAGCTCAAAGTGTTAGACTGTATGAATCTTAGCATACATTAGAAGATATCTAGTGTATCCTCCTCCATCTCATGCATGACGGTTTGGAGAACCACAATGATCAAAACACTTTATTACATGAACCATATAACCTTAGAACCAAATCCTAGGTTTTTTGTTAATGCATCAAAATCAACAAACAATTATCTCTCCTTCCTCATGCATTGTATGTGGAGCCTCCTCAAGATTTCAGATGCTACATTATATGAGTCATTGGATCTTAGAACCAAATTCTAAATCATCCATCCCTTGTTTGTTGAAATATAAAATTAGCAAACAATCATCCATCTCTTTCAATCATCTCTCTTTCATGCACGGCCTTTGTAGAATTGGAGTCTTTGTTTATAAAGAGATTTGCAAGAACCTAGCATCACATTACAATGGGGGGCCTTGTAGTGGAAAAATAGAGATCCAATGGGGCATTGGTGGACTATATTCTTAGGTAGAGAAATCTTATCCTAAAGTGTGAACCATAACTCCAAGAACAAAATGCCATAGAAATCTTACTAAGTAAGATTCATGATCCAACAACACTCATCCTTAAGGGGTTCACTAATAGGACTTTTGAAATGTTACTTAGTAATGCATCTAGACTTATTTTTAGGCAGCACAGTTGTCATTCCTTAAAATAACAGCAGTAGTGACCAAGCCAAGAAATTCAAACATAAAATAGTTGAAAGAAAAGACAGTGTGTCAGCATTATCCTTTCAAAAGGGAAAATAGATTCAGATTATTGAGCAGTAGTAGCCAAAGAAGATCACAAAGCAGCATCTCGAGAAAGATAAAAAAAAGGCAGCCACAAACCCTGATCCTATGGGGTTGACAAAAAAGATCAACCAACAGTATTCTTTTAAAAGAGATTCTACAAAGAAAATCTTCAAGTCATTGGTTCAAGATGATAACTCCCAATTCCTTAAACCCAAAGGACCAATAGATGTTGACAAGAGCAATGATCCAAACTATTGCTCTTATCATAGGATGTTGGGTCATGTTTTAAAAGATTGCTATGTCTTTAAAGATTGGGTTAAAAAGGAGTATAATCTGGTAGGATGAGTCTTCCCAATGCATACTTAGCAAACCCATCACAGGGTCTACTAAGGTTATCCATTGTGGAAGTAATCCCTACTAAAGGGCAGAAAGCAGAGTCTGACATGGAAACATCTTCACCTTCAGTAGTGTGTGATCAGAAAAAATGGCAGTGTTGATGTGCTCAAAGATATACATGGTTGGTAGTTAAACTTGTCCAAATCTTCTCTAAAAATGTTAAACAAACTATCCTAAACCCCATCGGAGTTTCCAAAAGGAACTTAAATGCCCACTAAAAGGCCTCTTTTGGTGTTCTTTCAAGTAACTCAATTGATAGAAAGTGTCCTTCACCATTGAAACTCTCTTAGGGAAAAGAAAAGAAAGAATCATTAACCCCTAAAATTAAATAGGTTATCCTCTAAATGGCAAGGGGAAATCCCCTAAGCCTATCACTCTTTCTGATTTCATGTATATTCCAAAGGGTATTAATGAAATAAATAATCCTTCCGCGTATATGTTATATATCCATTCTAAATCTAATAATAAACAAACTACAAATGCATCTTCTCAAATATTTGAATCAAGTTTTGATGATGATCTACCCATGTACAAAATACAGGGAATAAAGATTAACATTGAGCCTGAGTCACCTGATTTAGAGACAACAGATCAAGTGAAAGAAGAATTAGATTCTTTGGTTTTGGTTGATGTGACCTGACTTTGTGAGCCTAAACAAATAATAAAAATAAATCTCAGAAGTGATTGTGTTGTACTATCTCCAATAACACCTACACCATTTCTAGTACGACTCATACCCGAATACCAATGTTTAAATCATAAACTATCAATTTCCTTAACCTTATCTCCAACCCATTTAGTTTCCTGAATGCACAAAATATTTAACTTCCTATGAATCATAATATCTATTAATTTCATTAATTTTCCTGTAAGGGAACCTATATTCCAAGTTCATATCCTAATTTTAGTTTCATGGACTAGCTTCTTTGCCCACATCCGTCCTTGATATGGGAACCCTTGTCTATTTAACACTGCACCCGGGCGCCGGTGCAGCGGCCCTTGCACACTTGTCACTGTATTCAGGCCATACAGTGTGTCGCTTCCAGGGGACGCCCTAGCATTAACACAATTTCTTAAAGAATTCATGTCATTATTGTTCGATAAGTTTTACGCTGGTTTTCGACTACCTAACGCAACCCTCCACTTTTCTCATCCAGGACTTGGGACCAATGATATTAAAAAAATATAAGGGAAAAAAATCTATCAATTAAAATGAGAGCGTGATTCCACCAATACCTGCTCCACAAGAGCAAATGGGTGATGAACCACCAAAAGTGGATTATAATATATTAGCTCACCTTAGGAAACTCCCTACAAGGCTGATTATATATGAAGCACTCATACTTTCTCCTGAAATGCGAAAGGCTTTGATCAAAAGTTTTATTTGATCCTGAAATTTGTTTAACTCAACTTGCAGAGTGTTCCTCTGAGGAGGCTTTACACTTTAAAGAAGTACATGGAATTATATTTTCTAATGAAGATCTACTCCTATGAACTTTAGATCACAATCGTTCACTTTACATAACTATGGATATTTATAATTATAGGCTGAATAAAGTAATTATTAACCTAGGTGCATTGGTCAACATAATGAGCCTAAGAAATTTGGGCCACCTCAATGCTGACAAGTAGAAATTAAGTTCTAACAAAATGATACTGTGTGGCTTCAATGAAAAAGGACAAAGATCTTTAGGCTCAATTACTCTTTCACTGTTGATGGGGAATCTGAGAATTGAAGCTAAATTCAACATAATTGATTATGAAACTTCATTTAAAACACTTATTAGTAGACCTTGGCTCCATGAATACAAAATAGTTCCTTATTCTATGTACCAATGCATGAAATATGAGCGCAATGATGTAGAATACTGCATAAATGGAGATTTGAAACCATTTAGTATACATTAAGTCGAGAAATACAAAGAAGCTTCTTGCTATGTCTAAAGAGACGAGCAATATTTTCTAGATCAGAAGTACCGACCCAAGATCAAGCAGAATCTAGTACACTAAAGGTAAAGTTTCCATCACCTGTCTTAGACCACCCTCAAGAAGAAGAACTTAAGGAAAAGATCAGATGAAATCCTGCCCCTCCTTCAACACAACGAGGAGGTAGGAAGCAGAGGTCGTGGCACAGTCCATGACAGAGGTCAGGATGAGTGTAAGATGAGGGCCATCAAAATCCCATCTCCACCATTTACTCCAGGAAGGCTCATCATTCATGTAGGCTCAAGATCCAATTCAAAGGCTAAGCCAAATTTGATGGGTAATTCGACCAAGGCTATAAAGAACTAATAAAACAGAAATGCAGCTTTAAAATGGTAATCACTAAAAAGCCTATTTGGAATATTAAAAAAAATCTATCATGTGATGAAGATAACTCTCAAAAAAAAGGATGTGTGTGATTTCCCTATGTATGAAAAGTTGAATGAGTAAGTCAAAACATTAACTTCATTGTCCGAAAGCATAATGTAGGATTTAAATGTATATGTTACACCGAAACTAGAAGATGTGAGAAAGGAGTGTGTATTTCATAGTGCACTTGAATTCTCCAGTTTAGAAGTGAGTGAAGAACTTGATCTTTCTTTAAATAAAATGGTAGAACTATCCTTTGATTGGTATCCTGCTTGCGTTAAAAATTTAATTAAGAAAGGTCTAACTCCTATGTGGTCCAAGAGAAAAGCTCAACACCTACAAAATTTATGGAATTCCAAATACAAAGAAAAGAAAAATAAATATGGTGTTAGCTTTAGTATTGTCAGAGCAATAGATGATAATGATTATTGTTTAATTATCATGAACAATCTGGAGGTTGATATGATTTTTACAGAGACCTCCAATATTGTTGGGAGATCATATTTAGAAACAACAAACAATCATAATTACCTTCAAATTAGGGATGTACCCCCTGAGCTTGAAGAAGAAATCAAATCAACAATTGATGAACTAAAATAAATTAATTTGACTACTAAAGAAAATTCACGCCCCACTTTCATAATTGCATTATTAAATGAAACTCATGCCAATGATATGGTACAACTCCTAAAAGAGTTTAAGGACTATTTTTCCTGGAGTTATGATAAAATGCTAGGCTAACATCCAGACAAAGCAATCCATAAACTTGTCATTCAATCAAATGTTGTTCTAGTCAAATAAGCTCCTAGAAGGATGCATTGGAAATTGAACATGTAATTGAAAAAGTAAAAATATTAATTGAAACTGGCCTTATTTGAGAGGAAAAATATCTCTCTTGGTTGCCTAGCATTGTCCTTGTTAAGAAAAAGAACAAACGAATTCGTATATGTGTTGATTTTAGAGACTTAAATAAAGCGTGTCTTTAAGATGAGTTCATGTTACCCATACTTGAACTCATAATTGACATTGCTTCTTCTCACAATTTCTTTTCCTTTATAGATGGGTCCTCGAGATAGAATTAAATAAAAAATGGCCCCAGAGGACAAGCAATATAATGCTTTTAGAACACCCATTGGAATATACTATTATAAGATCATGCCTTCTGACCTCAAAAATGTTGGTGCAACCTACCAGCGTGCAATAACCAGAGTATTCGATGAACTCATTCATGACAAAGTTAAATGTTACATTGATGACCTCGTGGTCAAAAACAAAGAAAAAGAGGATCACCTGTATGACTTAAGAGTTATATTTGAATGGCTTTGTCAGTATGACATCAAGATGAATCCCTTGAAGTGTGCCTTTGGGGTAACTTCAAGAAAATTTCTTAGGTGTTTTGTTTCACACCGTAGCATTGAAATTGACCCTACCAAAATCATTCACAAAACATATGCATGATATGGATGATCATTTCTTAAAAAAAGAGCTACTAATGACGATAATCGCAAATTATTTGTTGAGGTGAATAGCGATCCATTTTTAAATTTAAATATGTTGATAAAGTAATTATGCTTTTAAATCTAGAAAGGGTTTTATCTGAATCATTTAAAGTATTGAATTCAAAGAAAGAACCATTTAAAATTGTACAAGATATTAGAACTAATGCATACAACTTGAAAATTCCATGAATTTCCCATATAAATTTATTTTTCAATCTGGTTTTGATCTTATTTCATGAACCTACTACTTTTTAGACTCCACTCTCTTTCTACCTCTTCCTTGTAGGTCCACTTTGCAATCACCTAACATGTACTTTATGCAACTTATTCCTGAAGGACAATCAGATTGCATCTATTGCTGATGATGGATTTCAATAAGACCTTTATTAACGAGACATGCCTGACTGTTATGATTCATGAATTAATATACAAGAGGGTAATAATTTATGTCTAAATTTGCTTGATGAGTATCAAATGCTAAACTATTCAGAGAAGAATTTATTAAAGACGGATAAATTTGATGAAAATATTCACATTTATTCTCATTAAAAGCATCATATCAAGTATTAATTTCTATGCTACCATAATTTTTTTTTAAGTTGATTTTTTTATTAGTTGGTTCATTTTATATCTTTTTATTTTGTATTTGAGTGCATGGCCTTGATGATGGCCGAGAAGGATTGTATTTCCTAGCTTATATTATAGTTTATTGATTTGCATTATTTTTGTTTTGATTTAATTTAGGGTATTCCGATAAAAGATTGAGGAAGCAATGGTGGAATCTTATCAATTATTTGTTATCAAAGTTTAAATTATTAGGAGTTGAGCATGTTTTGCTTGCACGTTTTAGCAAAAGCAGGATTTGCGTGGACTTGAGGCGGATGTGGGATTTGTGTTGTACCTTAAAGGCCGGTTCAATTAATCTTATTGGTGAACAAAACCTACATTTTGGTCATTCTACATAAGCTTTCAATGAAATATGAATGAACTTAATTATCCTGTAAAGTTAGAATAAAGAGCCCGTCAACAGTTCACAGCACATGTTTGCATGTTTTGCTGAATGCTTGATGCAAAACGAAAGCAGCATGAAAAGCCCACAGTGAGTGGAAAATACTACAAAAGTGTAAAATGCATAAAACCAATTATCTAAGGTTAATATTATGGTATTGGTTAGAATGAAACATAATTATTTGCATATTTGTGCTGCATTTTGTAAAGAGAAGCCAGCAATAGCCTTCTTTTCCTTTTGGAACGTATAAGAATGAAAAGTCTAACACCTTTCCTCAACGCTGAGAATACAATTTAAAATATAATATTGATATGTGATCATACCATTCAGCAGTAGTAAGTAGTTGATTGATAACCCCCGAGACCATAGGACCACGCATTATTGCACGCCCTTGTCCAACAAAACCAAAAGAAACCAATTTGACGCCCAAGTATTCTGCTGGAAGTATGGTTTTATTTTCTGGGCTCTAGAAGAAGCTGGATCAGGAGCAATGTAAGAAAATTTATTTTTATGCACGAAAATTCAGTGAATGCTTTATACCATTTCTAGCAAACGATTCTCAGGAGAGACCATTGTTGGTAGACTTGGACCATAAACATCAGCATCAAATATGCCAACCCTGGCACCCATACCAGCTAATGTATAGGCAAGGTTTACTGCAACGGTCGACTTCCCAACACCTCCCTGTACTTTTAGAATATTATTGTAATCTATGCTGATTTCTTAATACTGTTAACGGACCAGACGAGATGCTAATTATGTAAACTAAATACATAAAAAAAGAATTCAACAAGGATAACTATTCAACGCCCAAGAACGAAGGAAATACTTTATATTTTAAAAAATTTGGAAAATTGGCTATGTGAATTTTCGAAATTTGAAATTTATTTTTAATAATTCTGTCAAACATGAAAAAGAAAAAAACTCTTCTTTCGTTGTGAATTTAAAATTTTCCAAATTTACTTGTGAGGAATTCGATGCTACAATTAAATACCTTTATCTGTTCTGTCCACAAAATCAGTAGCATCATGAATAAGATAAAACACAAGGATTCATGTTGGATGCACTCTTAGAAGAGTGGAAAATAGAAATATACAAAATTATTGAGTCAATAATTCCTAGGCTATACATGGTTCCACATGACCAATTATGCCATCTAGTAGGTCCACATTAAAAAGCGGCATAACTTGGAAATGTGCCTAGCCAAGCCTGATACACCTAGCCTTATAAACTTCATGTATCCTCTTAATACACATAGTGCCAGAAAAAATGTTAGCCATATTTTGTCCTTTTTTTCTATTTTATGCCTAACTTATGACCATTTTATTTTTGTCAATCTTTTATTCTTACAAATACTTGCACATTAATTTCCGTCTTTTGGGTGACATTGATTAAGAATTTATGGTCCATTTGGCCTAACTTTTTTCAGTATTTTACTTATAAATGTTCTTTCTCAGCACAATTGCTTTTTGAAAATTATATTATACAATGTGAAGCTGTACAAAAACCACTGTCCAACATTTTCAAATTTAAAAAAAAATTATACTACCAATCCCTACAAGTTAGAAATTATATTGTATGTTAAGTTTGTGTCCCAAGTAATTGACTTTATTATTCACTTGATTTTGGTGATATAATTTAAGAGTTGGTGTAGATTCAGTCAACTAAGTCGTACTCACCTCTCGTATGTCTTAAGTTTAATTGAAAAGGGCCATTATGCAACATGACAAGATTTCTGACCAAATTGTGATAGAATATGAGTTTTGTGATGAATTTGGGATACATTTGCAATAGTGTTGCTCGCAAATCCATTGCAACATAGCTTCCCAAAAGCGTGTCACTAGACCATCAATTCATCACAAAACTCATATTCTATCACAATTTGGTCAGAAATCTTGTCACAACTTGTTCAAATAATTGTGTCGTTAATTACCGCAGAATCAGGAACGCAATGTTGGAATGCAAAGGAGAAGACGATGCACCCCTGAAATCAAATGATCCAACTTGTGGGCTTCACCAAGATATTTGACATTGCACAAAAATTAGGCCTTCCATGCCATTCAAAATGAATGCGCATGACCGGTCTTTAAGATTTCCATGCTCAGAGGTTGTAAGTTTCATCCATGAATTACCTTAACTATAAGACAAGATTAGCAAGTAGATCCCATAGGCCTCTCCACCATCGGAGCCATAAGACCCACTCTTGGGCCTTATTCAATCTTCAGGCTATAAAGTCCCAATAAAATGATTCCAGAACAGTATGATTCCCAACTCAATTGATAATACACCATATTGATCAACACAAATCAGTCTTCCTAGCGATGAGGTAGGATCATAAATCCAACTTTTGATCCTTCCTCAAATCTCAAGATTATAAACACCCATAGGCTTCTCCATCATCGAATTTGTAATTCCAACTCCTTGCTTCCTTTATGCTCAAAATTACAAATCCAATTTGATGGGCCTCTCTACCTTCAGAATTGTTAGTCCAAACTCTTAGCCAAAATTACATTAAACATCAATGAAAGGCCACCAAACTCAATTGACACGTATACACCCACGGGCCTGTGGGCTCCGAAAATTCGGCCCCGGCCTTCGCTCGCTTTCTTCTTATTCGGCGAGGGAGTTTTAACAAACTAAGTTCCGAGGTAAATTTTGGAACGCAGATGGGTTTGTAGATAAGACACTACCCAGAGATTTCGCCCTCATTTTGCGAGAACTTTATGATCTGAGTTCTGGTTTCCTATAGGCGCAAGCCCCTATAGTTAATTACCCCTCCCGATAACGAGAGAGAACTTTCGATTAAGGCTAGTCGTCAATCAGATATGTATAAAGATACGTGTTATCTGGCATATAGTAGCAGCATAGGTTTAGGTATTTTTTGAAATTGGGTTTGGATTTTTTGAATTGGATTTGGAAAAATTGATATTTAAAATAGATATTAGCACCATCTTGCACTTAAAGCGGATGGTGGGGGAATGGATGATAGACCCGATCAAGATCCCATTGTTCCGTCGTCCCGGGCCATCGTGGTCCCTGGTCTACTTAATCAGAGGAGGTAGTCGACCCAACCTGACAGAAGGATCCTTGTCGGCAGTCATGGGTTGCTTCGTCCAAGGGAACCTTGTAGACCGGGGTTGAATGTTTGTCTAAGGGGACAAATTTCAATCCACCTTAGCTAATAGAGAGCTTTGTGCCCTATCGATCATATCCTATTGATTCATATCTCAAGGATTTAACGCCATTAAGGAACGTATTGGCTCTGGCCATAACCGATATTTGTGGTGCCATTTGGCGGCAAAACCACTCGGTTCAGAGGGCCCCGGGTCATAACCGTTTACCTGCAGTGCCATTTGGCGGCGAAACTGCCGGTTAGAGGACACGTACCCGTCCTTACTGGCAAGAGATTGTTTGAGAATGGATCCTAGTGATATTTTCGACTAGGCATTTGGCTCTTTGTGAGCTAGAGTTTATTTGAATTTGTCCACCCCGACAAACTGTTGCGGATGGTGGATGGATTTTGCTTTAAGTGTTTGATGGATTTATTTCAATTTTAAAATTTTTTGGATTTTGGGATTTTCTGGTTTTTTGGGTTTTCGTGGATATTTGGGTGGAGCTTTGGAAAATATTTGGGAATCATTTGAAATGTTTGTGAACCCCTCCGGTTGAGATAAACATTCAACACGGCCATCATCGGGGTGTTTGGGGGTTATTTTTTTTATGGATTGAACCTTATCAACTCTGTCAGGATGTCGACAGAGGATCGGCTTTCGTAGGCTTTATGCCCTCATCAGTGAATTCTCTTTGTTATAGGCTTTAAAGGCCTAAGATGAATGTATTAAGACAAATATACCGATCGTAGCAACCGTATATTTGTTTGAGAGTTCGAACCTTGTCGACTCCTATTGACCCATATAGGAGGATCGGGTTCGAACTAGAATTCACTTGTCAACCCGCGCAGCATCCCTAGACGTCACGTGTGTACCAATAACACGCTCGTCGGGGCCCATGCGGGTTAAGAATGTATTTTCCCCTTTAGTGTACCTATGTGTATACAATTTATAGTGCACGTGCGAGGGTATTCTTGGAATAGACGCCTTCTGTCTGCTTGTACGGAGGTTGCAGATCCGGTGGCGTGAAGTACCAGCTTCTAAATGGAGTTGTTCGCTGCTTCGTACAGGTAGACTGTCGTACACTACTCGTTGCTTTATGCAGGTAGATCGTAGTGTACCAACTAATCTCCTGCTTTAGATCGTATGAGCTTGCACTTGTCGTATTCTTCGTGCATTTTGTTGTGGTATTTGATCTCATGTAGTATATTTTCCATTGCTACAAGTATGCAGGTAGATGTATTCCTTCACAGACTGGAATTAACTTCAGGATACTACATTTACTGAAGCCTTTCCTTGCTTGTAGATGTTCAATATATTTTTCTTGATGTTGAATGATGGTTGGCTATAAAAGCGTTGCAATATCCACTGGCTCTTGCTACATAGTTTCTAGGTGCTAGCACTTATTGTAGTATCATCCATCTTTGCTTATAATGGACCAACATATTTGCTCGACATTGAACAGTGATTGATTGTAAAGGTGTTGTGATATTCTTCGCTGCATATGTTTTGAGTTCATTCCACTGCTCACATAATTGAATGCACACCTTTATGTTATAGTGTTGCTAATGACATAAACATCTGACATGTATTGTATATCTTTCATTCAATATTTAGTCATTGCTTGCATGTATCCGTCATTCCATGTGTATGTTTTTAATGACTCTTTCCTTCACGAATGTTCTATTGATTTATGTTCAGAACCACATGTCGACAGTTGTATTCTCTTATTCTCATGATAATTCTTTAGTACTGATTAAGATCCCCATATAATTGATCACGAGCGGGTAAGTGCATTCATTTGAATAATGCTATCGGAGAGTGGGAACTACTACACTTGTTGCATGTTGTAGGTAGAAAATCATTCATGTTGGATGTGGACACTCATGCATGTAAAAAAAAAAAAAAAATCTTCTACCATTACTTATGGGTATTCCTACAATTGTTCCTTGATATTCACTATTGTAGTAGATTCGTCATTCTTGCTCGCATATGAACCATAAGATATTTCTACATTCCCTTTTGTGGGCTATCATTATTTGTAGATAGGCCAATATACCCATAAGCTGGTTGATGTTAAGCGTAGGAAAGATGTTATATTCATTATCGGCCTCCTTGTACACAATGATCAACATACTATTGCATATGCTAGTAATTGCCCAAGTAGTTTAATTACTTGGTGTGTAGCATAGTTTTATTCCACATGAGTTTCACACTTGCTTGTTGATATGCATTTGATTGATTAAAGCCATCGCTTGATTTTAGCATTTTATCTTCAATCATGTGTTTAATAACCTTGAAGTTCAATCCATTGTAGCATGACCTTAGTTGATTGTACAAAGTGCACAAGTCCCATATTGTTCTTTAAGTTCAATCAAGTTCACTTACGTGTCCAAATTCAAGTCTTATATTTTCCAAGTCTTCTTCGAGTTCTCTTGCCCATAGTCCAAGTTTGAGTTCTTGTAGTCATTTGCAAGCTTAAATATGAGCTCCTTGTTTGAGATCAAGTTCAAATATATTGAGTTATTGTTCATGTCTTCTTTGTAGTCAATTTTGCATGTCCAAAAATTTGCACCAAGTTTTCTCGAGTTCAAGTGATCCACCTCTTGTTTTGAATTTTGCTTAAGCCATTTGCTTATTCAACTTTGAATTTAGTTCAATTGATGTCCAAATGAGATTCAAGCGGTCCTTGTAGTTGTTCCAAACTACAATCTTAAGTAAAAAAAAAAAAATTTGTTCTTTTGAATTCAATCAAATTCTCTTATATTTTTTTAAATTCATTTGAATTTAAAGCTCATTTTGTTCAAATAAGTCCACAGTCCAAGCTCTTTTTTGTTCAAGTCATTGGATTTTCAATCCAAATTTCGGCAACCTCCCGGCGTCTCCCCCGTTTAGGGGAAAAACCAAGAGGCAACCTTCCCCTCGACGCTACGTGAGCGCTTCAGGTAGGTGTCAAAAATGACACCGTGGTCGCGAATGAAATTTTTTATCCCCGCCTGCTACGTGAGCATTTAAGGGTTTTTATGTTTGTTGATTATAAGAAGAAAAACAGGTTAGAAATAAAGCACAGATTTCCCCTCTCTGCACCACGTGGGCGTTCGGGGGTACTTATATGAAAATAAAATAAAATAAAGACACATTTTTTTTATCCCCTTCGCCGCAAGCGTCGCACCAGTTTCCCAACCTAAACGCTACTTGAGCGCCTCAGGGGTTTGTCGGCTCGTTGCAAGCTTTGAAGAGGGATTCTTAAATCGTCGCGAGCCTCGCACCGGTTTCCCACCCTAAATGCTACGTGAGCGCCTCGGGGGTTTGTCGGCCCGTTGCAAGCATCGAGAAAAGAACCTTTTCATCTCTTTTTTTTTTTGAAATCTCCTTTTTTAATAATAATAATAATAATAATAACATAATTATTATAATTGTATTAACTATAATTATTAATAATTATGATAACATAATTATTATAATTAGTTATTACAGTTATAATAATTATAACAATATAATTATTAATAATTATAACAATATAATTATTAATAATTATAACAGCATAATTATTATAAATAATAATAATAATAATAATAATTAATACCAATTAGCAATAAAAAATAAAATAAAAATAGAAATAAAATTCATGCCTAAGATCTTATCGGGTAGGGAGTGAGTTAAGGCTGAGTTGAGCTGAGTGGGCTTTAGGTTTTAAGTGGGGATGAGTGGACTGAGTTGAATGGGTTGGGTGAGTGAGCTGAGTGGCTGACTTGGGCTGAGTTTGAGTGAGTGAGTTAGGCTGAATGGAGTTGAGTGGAGTTAAATGGACTGAGTCGGGTGCTAAGTTGACTGAGTCGGCCGAGTTGGGGTGAGCAAGGTGAGTGGCTGAGTTGAGGAGATGAGTTGGGCTGAGTGAGTTTAGGTTTTAAGTGGAGATATGCCGGCTTCTCTCCCTCTCTCTCTATCTATTTCTCGGGCCGAAGAAGCAAAGGGAGGGGTCGGTCGGCTATGGTGGAGATCGACCAGGTAAGAGGAGCTCTCTCTCTCTCTCTCTCTCTCTCTCTCTCTCTCTCTCTCTCTCTCTCTCTCTCTCTCTCTCTGTGTTCGGGTCGGCCGAGAGGTTGGAGACGGAAGAGTGGTTCGACCAGGGGAGGTAGAGGGGAAGGAGGAGGTCGGACGACCAGGCTCGAACGGGTGAGGTCGGTAGTGGGAGGCGTCGGGCAGAGAGGTATCGGGATTCTCGTGTGTGGAGCAGCGACGGGAGCAGAGGGAGGAGTTACGGGAGGAAGCAGCGAATGGAGTTCGCTCGGTTGGCTTTAAAGACGCGAAAGGAGAAGAACCGAGGCGGGATTCACGCTGGAATCGCGGGAGATGACCTATTCAGCGCCGATTTCAGCTGGATTTGCGGCAGAATTCATGGATCTGTCGGGTTAAAGGTTTGTATGCTAGATTTTTACTTTGCTTTCTCCTCTCTTTCATTCCTTTGGGTATTATATGAAGGTTAACAAATGCCCCCCAACAAATGTGGTTCGCGTCTAGAGCGAATCACGTTTGTTGTAAGCTGTTCGGCCTTGTGGATCTCCAGATATTTATTCTAGATGTCACACAAAGGGTTTCATTTAATGGATCTCCAGAGATTTTCTTGGATGTCACATTAAGATCTTTGTTTAGTGGATCTTCAAAAATTTATTTGGATGTCACACTAAAACTTTCTTTCTCCATATATCTCTTGGATATATCAATAGATGGTTGAGATACTGATTTCTTTTGTCCTGTGCTTTGTGCTGCGGACATTGATGGAGGATTACCTGATTTGTCATTGATGACTTGTCAGGTGATTTTTATACCTCCGGCCCTAGACTTCTAGCTTTGGCGGGCTTGATGAAGGAGTAGATGCCAATGACCTAAACCCTGAGGTTTGTATTAGGTCGAAGACGAAAAGTCATCGGTCCAGAGCTTTGTGCGTAACGGACTTGTTGATGACAGAATCCTCTTAGTTCAGCCTCAGGCTTTGTTGTGAAGTTTGGGATAGTTTTCTTCGGTCATTTGCTTTGTGCTTTGGTGGACTTGTTGAAGAAAAATTCTTTCGATCCTCGCTTTGCGCTTTGCGGATTTGTTGAAGGATTTGCAGGTTTTGGATTCAATTGATAGTACCGAACGTAGGTAGTATCTTGATCATTAACCACTTGAGAAGACTTTAACCTGAATCATTTGAGTTCATCAGATCGGGAGAGCTGGAATTTGATAGCTCTTTGTCCTCTGGTTGCTGAGATGGGGGTTCCTCTACTGCGGCCTTTCTTATGGCTTGTTGAGTAGATGGAGCTGCCAGCGATTCGGCCATATTTGGGCGTGTTGAATCCGACCTCTTACACCCATTCAGGCTTCAGACTTGAGCTATGGGAATTGCGCTCCCCAATGCTGATTTTGTTGAAGTTGACAGATTTGGAGTTATCTTTCATGGTTTTGGATTTTCGAGCCTATGAACATCTGGTAGTTGCTCGAGACTCATCTTTCCACTTAAACTTTGATTCTCCAGTCATTTTGGAGAATTTTGCAGACTACGACCACTTGAACTTGTCGAGCCAAATTTGCCTTCGTGCTTCCTACAGTCCCTACTGACGGGTTGACGAAGTGGGGGTTCCGCTACTACGGCCTTTCTTATGGCTTGTTGAGTAGACGGAGCTGCCAGCGATCCGACCATATTTAGGCTTGTTGGATCCGACCTTTTACACCCATCCGAACCTTAAGCTTCAGGCTGTCGAAAGACTTCAAACTTCTTCGGCTCAATTTTGTAGGAGTGTGTAGCCACAAAAGTCTCTTTCTTGACTTTTGAGTCTTGGTTTGTTGTAAAAGGTGTTGTCTCTATCTTTTGAAAGATCACCTGCATATATTTTGAAAAACAAATCTTTGTCTTCTTTAGCACAAAAAAATATTAGAATTGATAATTTTAAATATTTATTCGGGGATCTCGGCATGCAGCGCGATGCTGACCCGAATAAATATTTAAAATGCCCCCTGTCTCGCAGGGACATTTTAGAATGTAATAGATTTAGAATATAAAATTTTAAATATTCATTTGGGGATCTCGGCGTATAGCACGATGTCGACCCAAATGAATATTTAAAATGCCCATGTCTCGCAGGGACATTTTGGATAGGCTTTTTATCTTTAAGATTTTAAATATTTATTTGAGGATCTCGGCACGCAGCGCGATGTCGACCCAAATAAATATTTAAAATGCCCCCAGTCTGATGGAAGATTTTGAAATGCGTTCTTGCTATACAAGAGAATTTCAAAATATGAGCAAACATGCATTGATAAATATGCATATAAAATTTTGGTCATCATAAAATACATTCAACATGAAATTTTTTTTATGCATGATATTTCTTTAAATGTCGGCCGTTGATAGGTGGCATAGGCCTCTATCCGTTCAGATCGATCAACTGATATGCTCCTCCCTGATACACTTTCTCGATAACGAAGGGGCCTTCCCAATTGCATACGAATTTGCCACCAATTTTTCTGTGTGGGATGATTGGTCTTCTCAACACCATGACCAATTCCCCTTCCTGAAATGTCCGAGGGTGTATCATTCGATCAAAGGACTTTGTCATTCTTCCTCGGTAGATTTCCAAGTTTTGTTGGGCTTGTAACCTGCGTTCATCAAGTGTGTCGAGCTCTTCCATTCTAAGACGGGCATTTTGCTCTTGAGTGAGATCATTCTGAATTGCTACCCGGAGTGACGGTAGTTCAATCTCCAATGGTAATACAGCTTCAACACCGAACACTAGAGAGTAAGGAGTGGCTTTGGTTGGTGTTTTGTAGGTTGTACGATAGGCCCATAGAGCTTCTGCCATCTTCGTATGCCTCTCTTTTGTTCTTGGTGAGAATCTTTTTCAACAATTTCACCAGCGTCTTGTTGAAGGCTTCCGCCAATCCATTTGCCCTTGGATTGTATATGGATGAATATCGTCAATCGATTTTGTACCGATCAACGAACTTGTAAATTTTTGTACTCTTAAATGCAGTACTATTGTCAGAGATTATGCGGCGTGGCACACCAAATCTGTAGACAACATTATGGGTAAAGAAATTGATCACATGTTCGGATGTGACTTCTCTGAACAGAGCCGCTCTGCCCATTTTGAAAAGTAGTCTGTTGCTGCCAGAATAAAGTGATGTCTAGCTGAAGACGGCGGATCTATCGGCCCGATTATATCTGTGCCCCAGCATTCGAATGGCTAGGATGCTATTGTCGGGTGCAGTGGATTTGGCGGCTGATGTATAACATCACCGTGGATTTGACACTCGTGGCACCTCTTTGCGTGGTCAATACAATCTCTGACCATGGTTGTCCAATATTAACCCATTCTTTTGATTTTAGCAGTCATCTTAGGACCTGACTGATGTGCTCCACAAAGCCCTTCGTGGACTTCTGCTACCACTTTATCAGCTTCCCTGGTCCCTAGGCACCTTAGCCACATTTGATCAAAGGCTCGTCTGTACAACATGTCATTGACAAATGCATATCGCAATGCCCTTTTTCGAATTTGTGCGGCCATAGACTTTTCTGTCGGGAGTTTGTTTTCCTTGAAATAGTCAATGAATGGCTATCTTCAATCATTTTTGACTTCAATATCTAAACAATGCAACCACGATTCTGAAGCTTGACTAGCTTTATGTCTCTTGGCCACGTGATATTCTTCTGGATAATTCTCCATAACGATCTGATGGAGGGGTTGAGGGTCAACCGGAGTTTCATCCTGCTGACTTGAATATGGAATTCCTTCTGCCCTCGGGAATTGTAATAGAGCGGGCTCCAAGACCCTACGAGTGTAAACCCCGATGAATATAGGCCTCTCCTCATTGATGTTCGTCATTTCTTTGGCTAATTTGGCCAGACAATCTGCTTTAGCATTCTGTCCTTGAGGAACTCGAGCCATTTTGACATTTGGTACTTGTTTTAGAAGCTCGAGGGCTCGCCGACGGTAATGGGCCAATTAAACTTTGCCAACTTTGTAAATACCAAGAACCTGATTTATTACAAGTTGAGAATCAACAAAGATTTGGAGATGTTAGATTCTGACATCGATCGCAATTTCCAGTCCTGCTAATAGAGCTTCGTACTTGGTTTCGTTGTTTGTCCGAGGTTCAGTCAAACTGAATGAAAATCTCATTATGCCTCCCTCAGGTGCTACGAAAATGAGACCGATGCCGGCTCGAGCTCTTGCAATATTTGGAGGTCGGACAGGTCTAATCGACGATGCCCCATCGAAGTACATTTCCTAGAATGGTAGCCTTTCATTCTCCTCGACCTGCATTATCTGCTCATCGGGCAAATCATCATTTAGTGGAGAATCGGCCGGGATTGGGTGTGCAGCAAGGAAATCTGCCAGGGCCTGTCATTTCACCGTCTTTTGTGGCATGTACGTAATTTCAAACTGCAATAACAATACTGTCCACCTAGCTAGACGATCTGTCAACGCTGGTCTTGTCATCAAGAACTTCAGCGGATCGTTCTTTGATATCAGTGTGATTTTATGGGATAGCATATAGTGGCGGAGTTTCTGAACTGCAAAACTTAGCGCCAGACAATGTTTTTCAATTAGGGAATAACGACTTTCTGCTCCAATCAACCTTCGACTGATGTAGTAGAACGCGTTTTCTTTGCCTTCTTCATTATTCTGGGCCAATAGTGCTCCGAGGGACTCTTCTAATGCAGCCGTATAAAGTATAAGAGGCTTCCCCGGAATTGGCGCTACGAGAATGGGCGAATTCAACAGGTATCTCTTGATGCTATCAAACGCCTCCTGACATTCTGCATCCCATTTGAAACGGACATCTTTTTTCATTAGCTTTGAAAAGGGCTGACATCTACCCGATAGATTTGATATGAATCTCCTAATGAAAGCCAGTTGTCCTTGTAGCGAACGAAGTTGTCGAAGGTTCCTTGGTGGTGGCATCTCCGTGATCGCCTTAATCTTGTTGGGGTCGATCTCTATTCATCGATGACGAACAACATACCCCAGGAATTTGCCGGAGGAAACCCCAAAAGCACATTTGAGAGGATTCATCTTCAGATCAAACCTTCTGATTCTCTCAAATACGATTCTGAGATCTTTTAAGTGATCATTTCGGCCAAGGCTTTTAACAACAAGGTCATCTACATAACACTCGACCTTCCGATGTATCAAATCATCAAATATGTGAGTCATCGCTCGTTGGTAGGTGGCACCAGCATTCTTCAGGCCAAAGGGCATGACTGTGTAGCAGAAAATTCCGATGGGCGTTCTGAATGATGTATACTTTTCGTCTTCGGACGCCATCTTGATTTGATTGTATCCTGACGATCCATCCATGAAGGAGAACATGTCGTAGTTGGACGTATTGTCCACTTAGAGTTCGGATACAGGGAGTGGAAAATCATCTTTTGGGCATGCTTTGTTGAGGTCCCGAAAGTCAATACAGATGCGAATCTGCCCGTTCTTCTTCTTCGCAGGGACGATATTTGCAATCCAATCGGCATACTTTTCTTCTCGTATGAAGCCTGCATCTATTAATTTCTTTGTTTCAGCAATCACTTGTTCTTCAATCTCCAATCTCATTCTCCTTGGAGCTTGCTTGACGGGTGCTACATCCGGTTTGATTGCTAATCTGTGAACCGCTACGTCAGGGGATAAGCCAGACATCTCAGCATATGTCCAGGCAAAGCAGTCCCTAAATTCACATAGAAGTCTCTTTATTTCTTCCACTTAGTCTTTTGATAGAATGACACTGATGAAGGTCAGGCAAAGATCTTCCTCAGTCCAAAAGCGATGGAATTTTTTTGAAGGACTCTTCAAGATATCGATCAACGAGAACATTGTTTGTAGGGGCCATCTTTGGGACCCAATTTTGATGATTTTTTTTTTAATGGTGGATCTCTAGGGGTACACACTAGATGTCACACCATTATTTGAATATATTTTTTAGAGATGTTGGTCTCCATAATTATTTTTCCCTTATGCCAGGACCTTTTGGCAGTGGATTCTTGGATATGCTTCCAAGTGTCACACTCCAATGCTCACCGTTCAAATCTTGATTCTTTATTTAATTGACCATCATAATAGATAGTTATTTTTATCTTTATCGAGACCTTTCAGTGATGGATCTTTGTACATAAGGACCAAATGTCACATCCTGATATTCATCGCATACATATTTATTCTTTCTTTGCACTATCATCATAAAAGATGGTAGATCTTAGCTCTATCAGGACCTTTCAGTGATGGATCTTTGGACATAAGAACCAAATGTCACATCCTAATATTCACCGTACATAGCTTTATTCTTTCTTTCCCCTACCATCATAAAAGATAGTAGTTTTTAGCTCTATCGGGACCTTTCAGTGATGGATCTTTGGACATAAGGACCAAATGTCACATCCTGATGTTCACTGTACAGAACATAGTATTTTAGCTTTTACTATAGCATTTAAATGACTAGCCAAAGATGGAAAAAGAAACCAATCCCCAGCGGAGTCGCCAGAAATCGCCTTCGCTCGCTTTTCTTCTTATTCGGCGAGGGAGTTTTAACAAACTAAGTTCCGAGGTAAATTTTGGAAGGCAGATGGGTTTGTAGATAAGACACTACCCAGAGATTTCGCCCTCATTTTGCGAGAACTTTATGATGGCGGCTATAACACAGATGATAAGAAATGCTCAGACTCAAGCTGGAGGCAGTGGAGGCACTGTTATGGATAAGAACTTAAAATTATTCCAAGATATGAAGCCCCCATCATTTGTAGGAGGTGGAGCTATAGAAGCAGAGGATTGGTTAATGAAAGTTGAGAAAATTTTGGAGGGAATGATATGCCCTCAGGATAGAAGGGTTGCCTTAGCTGCATATGCTTTTAATGGGGAAGCAGAAAGATTGTGGAGATGTCAGCTACAAGAAACTTTTGGTGGGAGACCTAGCAACCAGATAACATGGGAGGAGTTTGTTAAGGTGTTTAGGAATTGGTATGTACCAATGACTGCTAGGAGGTCAATGCAAGATAAATTTATGAGATTGGTGCAAGGTGACAGAACTATTACGCAGTATGAGGCTGATTTCACTATGCTTTCTAGGTATGCCTCTCATCTAATTCCTAATGCAGAAGAGAAATGACACTGCTTCCTTTGTGGCTTGCGGGATAGCATTAGACAACCATTGGTTCCTTTGGGTATTGAAGATTACTCTACTTTAGTTGAGAGAGCACGAAGGATTGAGCTGGATTTTCAGAGTACTCAGAGGAGAAGAGATTTTCAGAAAAGGAAGAATTCTGAAGAGGATATTCAAAGCAACCAGACTGAGGGATCAAATGGTAAGAAGCCCAAGTTCAGTTCTAGTGGAGGTAGTGGTGCAACTGTAAGTAAAGTCACTGAACCTTGTGCTAAGTGTGGCAGATTACATAAGGGTGAATGTCTGATAGGTTCCAACACTTGCTATTAATGTCATCAACCTGGACACATAGCAAAATATTGTCCTGCTTTGACTCAGAATACTTCAGGAGAAATGAGATCAGTTGAAGCACCTTCACAGAGGAATTATGGAAAAACCAAGATGATAGAACCATCAATTGCAGGTTCAGTGCAAAATCAATCCAGGCAGAATGTTAGACCACGAGTTTACAGTTTGACTCAGCAAGAGCCCGATGGATCTGTAGATGCTGACAATGACAATTGAGATGGCTTTATAGTTTATTTTCAGTAACTTGTAATGATAAATTTGATGTTTTGGATTTAGTAGTTTATCTCGTTATGTCATGTCAGATGTTTTGGGATTGATCAGATTATTTTGCTAAGATATTTCAAATGTTTGATTTATTCTGTTTCAATGTTGAGATTTATGTTAATGAAATAGAAGCGGTTGGGTTTTTTTTGCAACTAGAAGTTGTGTAAATTTCGGGGACGAAATTTCTATTAGGAGGGAAGATTGTGAAAACCCGAAAAATGCCGTTTTAGACCTCGCAGGCTTTTCAAAACGCCGCGACAAGTTTTAAGTGAAAAATTCAATGTTGTCAGATTTCGACGGGAATAATTTTATAAAATTCTACGCAAAATTATAAGAAGTTTGATATATAGAACTTGTATTCAATTTCGCCTAAATTAAGAGATATAATTTTTGGAAGTTCAAAAATACCCAAAGTACCCCTAATGTTTATTCAAGCATGGGTTGTTTAAGTGAGGGCATAGAGGTCTTTTGGCTATATATTGAGTTATTGTTCATGTCTTCTTTGTAGTCAATTTTGCATGTCCAAAAATTTGCACCAAGTTTTCTTAAGTTCAAGTGGTTCACCTCTTGTTTTGAATTTTGCTTAAGCCATTTGCTTATTCAACTTTGAATTTAGTTCAATTGATGTCCAAATGAGATTCAAGCGGTCCTTGTAGTTGTTCCAAACTACAATCTTAAGTAAAAAAAAATTTTGTTCTTTTGATTTCAATCAAATTCTCCTATATTTTTTTAAATTCATTTGAATTTAAAGCTCATTTTGTTCAAATAAGTCCACAGTCCAAGCTCTTTTTTGTTCAAGTCCTTGGATTTTCAATCCAAATTTCGGCAGCCTCCCGGCGTCTCCCCAGTTTAGGGGAAAAACCAAGAGGCAACCTTCCCCTCGACGCTACGTGAGCGCTTCAGGTAGGTGTCAAAAATGACACCGTGGTCGCGAATGAAATTTTTTATCCCCGCCTGCTACGTGAGCATTTAAGGGTTTTTATGTTTGTTGATTATAAGAAGAAAAACTGGTTAGAAATAAAGCACAGATTTCCCCCCTCTGCACCACGTGGGCGTTCGGGGGTACTTATATGAAAATAAAATAAAATAAAAACACATTTTTTTTATCCCCTTCGTCGCAAGCGTCGCACCAGTTTCCCACCCTAAACGCTACTTGAGCGCCTCGGGGGTCTGTCGGCTCGTTGCAAGCTTTGAAGAGGGATTCTTAAATCATCGCGAGCCTCGCACCGGTTTCCCACCCTAAACGCTACGTGAGCGCCTCGGGGGTTTGCCGGCTCGTTGCAAGCATCGAGAAAAGAACCTTTTCATCTGTTTTTTTTTTAAATCTCTTTTTTTTTAATAATAATAATAATAATAACATAATTATTATAATTGTATTAACTATAATTATTAATAATTATTATAACATAATTATTATAATTAGTTATTACAGTTATAATAATTATAACAATATAATTATTAATAATTATAACAGCATAATTATTATAAATAATAATAATAATAATAATTAATAACAATTAGCAATAAAAAATAAAATAAAAATAGAAATAAAATTCATGCCTAAGATCTTATCGGGTAGGGAGTGAGTTGAGGCTGAGTTGAGCTGAGTGGGCTTTAGGTTTTTAGTGGGGATGAGTGGACTGAGTTGAATGGGTTGGGTGAGTGAGCTGAGTGGCTGACTTGGGCTGAGTTTGAGTGAGTGAGTTAGGCTGAATGGAGTTAAGTGGAGTTAAATGGACTGAGTCGGGTGCTGAGTTGACTGAGTCGGCCGAGTTGGGGTGAGCAGGGTGAGTGGCTGAGTTGAGGAGATGAGTTGGGCTGAGTGAGTTTAGGTTTTAAGTGGAGATATGCCGGCTTCTCTTCCTCTCTCTCTATCTATTTCTCGGGCCGAAGAAGCAAAGGGAGGGGTTGGTCGGCTATGGTGGAGATCGACCATGTAAGAGGAGCGCTCTCTCTCTCTCTCTCTCTCTCTCTCTCTCTCTCTCTCTCTCTCTCTCTCTCTCTCTCTCTCTCTCTCTCTCTCTCTCTCTCTCTCTCTCTGTGTTCGGGTCGGCCGAGAGGTTGGAGACGGAAGAGTGGTTCGGCCAGGGGAGGTAGAGGGGAAGGAGGAGGTCGGACGACCAGGCTCTGACGGGTGAGGTCGGTAGTGGGAGGCGTCGGGCAGAGAGGTATCGGGATTCTCGTGTGTGGAGCAACGACGGGAGCAGAGGGAGGAGTTACGGGAGGAAGCAACGAATGGAGTTCGCTCGGTTGGCTTTTAAAGACGCGAAAGGAGAAGAACCGAGGCGAGATTCATGCTGGAATCGCGGGAGATGACCTATTCGGCGCCGATTTCAGCTGGATTTGCGGCAGAATTCATGGATCTGTCGGGTTAAAGGTTTGTATGCTAGATTTTTACTTTGCTTTCTCCTCTCTTTCATTCCTTTGGGTATTATATGAAGGTTAAAAGGGCCACCTTGCTTATAAGGCCGATTCATACCACAAGCTTTTGGTAATTCCTCAAAAATTGAGGTCTTAAGACCCACCTATGGCTTCTCTATCATCAGACTTGCAAATCCTACTCATAGGCTTCCATCAGACTCATGGTTGTAAGTTTGATCATTAAGCCACCTATATGATGTAAATGCCAACTCAGCCACTAAGTTAAAACTCCTCAACATTCACCTTTAGGCCTCAGCGCCATTGGAACAATAGTTGTACCCTTTTGCATCCTTTAGGCTCAGGATTGTAAGTCCCATCTCTAGGCCTCTATATCATCAGAATTAGAAACCTCAATTTCCAATTGAATTTATATTGACGTCAATATATGACAACTAGTTGTTCATCTTTAAGTAAGCTATATCGTAAGCCCCAACTTCTCAAAATAGAAATGGCCATTCCTCACTTTGTGGATTTTGACCCTACTTTCAAAATTAACCTTTATGCTCGTGTATGTTGTGAGTTTCCCATTTAGGACTTGTATACATGGTAAGATTCCATCCTAAAGATGGTCTAGTAGGATGAACTTGAAATTTCATGAGAGCAAACTGCACTCCAATATCATGCTGGTGAAATGTGAAGTGGGCATAAGCTCAATCAGGCCCCTAATAACTACGGCAACTAATAAATATGATGTGTTGTCCTCTACCAAATAGTTTTAATCACATCAAAACTCCTAAACAATTTTTATAACAAACATATAAACCTCCAAACAAAAAATATCACGAAGCATCTTCATCATTACCCTGTTGGCTGCTCAAACGACACAAAAATTAGGTTTTTGTTGTTCAAAGGATAATGAAACCTCCAATTTACTAGTATATGTTAGCAAACCTTGTTAATTCTTTCCTTTAGAAATTTTTATGATTATTAATGTGGGCTCCAAAAATATTTCCATTGTCGAGTCCCAAGCGTTAGATGGTCGACAATCAGTGTAAAACTTGTCGGGTAATCATAATATGAATCATTCAATATATTGTGTTAGCATTATGGCGTTCCATGGAAGATACATGTTGTATGGCTTGAATATAACAAAAATAGTGCAAGGGCTACTGACTAGCACCTGGGTGCAATGTTAAATAAGCAATGATTTAGAGCGACTAATGAAAGTGATAGAACTATATAAAATTTTTCTCTAGCTTATAATTTTGTAATTACTAATATGTTATTTAAGAAAAATATGAGCATCTCATCGCTTGTAAGAAAAGATATAGGAAAACTCAAATTAATTATTTCCTTATAAAAAATAGATCGTCTTCATTACAAAAATTGTATAGTCATTATGAGTGAAATTTTATATACACAATATCGCTTATTAGTTTTAGACTTTAAGATGAAAGAGTAGAATATGAAAAATAAAATAAAATATTATCCTAAAATTAAATGGATGTATTTAAAAAACATTAATAAAAATATTTTTAACAAAAAGATTCAATATCTCAATACTTAGATTGTTCATGAGAGAGTTAATACTACGTGAAAAAAAGTAGCTAGTAATATTAAGAATATTGCAAAATATACATTTGAAGAATAAACAAGAAATTCTCCTAAAAATATAAAATAGTTGGTAGTAAAATCAAAATATGCAAGCAAAAATAAAAAATAAGAAGATTTGTTATGAAAATTAGTTTAGATGTAAAAAGCTCGAAAAATTGGAAACGATATAGAAGAGCAATAGAGAGTCTTAGAAAGCAATATGTGATGCAAAGAATTTAGGTTCTAATAATCTATATAATATATTAGATACTAAAGAGGACAAAAGATGTATGTATATATATATTAGTCAAGCAAAGAGTTAGAAGAAACAAAGATTTAGTTCATATAAAATGCATTAAGGATAAAAATCTTATAAGAGGATGTTTAACAAAGTTGGATAAGATATTTCGATAACCTTTTCAAAGAAAATTGTGAGAATATAATTGAATTTAGTGAACTTAATATCCTAAATGAAAATACAAATTTTTATATTAATCATCGTATTAGTAAAATCGAAGTTGGAGAGGCTTTAAAAGGTTATTTGGCAACAAATAGGATTTAACTTTAGTGGGATTTAGTAAATCCAGTAAATTTAGATTTAATAAATTCTGAGGTTATTAAATGCTGAAAATTATCTGGTATGATTTAAGTTAAATCGTGAGAAATTGTTTATCAATATAATCCAAAATTTAAGGCACTTGGTTTATTTAGAAATTAAATTTAATGTGTTTTGAATTTAACTTGTATGTTCACTATGGGATTATTTGATAATTAGATTATTAGTAATATAATAAGTAATTTGATAATAAAAACCAAAATAATTAATTTGATAATTAGTAATAATTAAGCTAACTTCTAATTATATTATTTATCATTATAACTTATTAAAGGTAAATAAAAATAAAGTTAATAAGCTATAATGATACATTACTTAATATACTACTAATAATATTCTTAAATCCTGATTAATTTGTTAATTATGATTTAAATTATAAATTATTTAATTAATACTCATATTAATGATTTAATTAAATATTTAAATATTAAATTATTTTAAGAAAAAATATACAACTAATAACTATAATAACCAATAAATTACAATTATTAATTAAACTAATTTAATGAATATTATTCAACTAATTATTTAATTAAATCAGTACATGAAATTCAGACATTATCGGGGGTTAATGGTTGAATTATGGCAGTTTTTTAATAAATTAGCGGCTTTTCGACTGTTCAAAAATTGCTGGTAAAAATTGCGTAGGAAACGGTTTTTGGTGGTCTTTTCCGGCGGCTTTCTGACGGCCTAGACTACAGAAAATTTCCGGTAGTCGTAACGTCGGTAAGCCGCCAGTTAGTTACCAGAGGCGTACCGGCTGTCAAAACCGCTGGTGTTACCGGCGGCCAAACCGTCGAATAATTGGCGGTTGAACGCCGGCGACCTCCGGTTAATCATCGACGGCTTACTGGATGTCAAAACCGCAGAAATTACCGGCGGCTAAACTGCCGGATAACCGCCGGCAACCATCGGTAAACCACCGGTAATTACCATCAGCTTTAATGAACTTCCGACGGCTATGATTAGTCGTCCGGTATCGACATTATCGGCGGTTTGGCCACCTAAAACCTATAGCATTTGAAAAAAAATTGACAGCCTCCCCCCTATATTTACTGAATTTTACCCTAAACTCTAAACCTACGCATAATATACAACAATTATCACAAATATGAGCAACACGCCACTACAATCAATCACAATAATTATCACAAATATGTTCATCAAAACAAATAAACTCATCAAACCAAATAAATAAACAAAGTCCTCGCTTTAACACAACAAGTTTATCAAACCAAATGTTTAAACCAAATAAGTTCACACATAAGTTCATCCAACAAATAAGAGTACTAATCATCCTCCGTGTCCTCGTTGTCTGGTGATGCATGTGGCTGCTCTTGCTCTTTCTTCTTTTGATTTTCATCATTATAGGAACGCAGCTCTGCCTGCATCTCATTTTGAATATTTATCATCTCTTCTATCTCTCTCGTCAGCACTGTAACCCTCTGACTTACACTTTATTCAACTCCACTAGGATCATAAAATGCTGAGATGGATGAACTGCCCTCATAAGCATAGCCTTACAAACCCAAGCCATATACCATCCCCCTTTGCCTTCCTCCAACAATATCTGATTATATATGATACTCAGAATACTGGGTCGATCCTGAAGATGATCCCTCACCAGTGGACTGACGACTTTTTCTAACTCGTACAAAAACATCCTGCGAGAATAAATCCATAAAATATATTGATATTAGAATGAGTTTTTTTACATTAAATTTTTATTCTCAAACTCCAAAAAATTATAATCACATAAGCTTTTTTAGCCTTTTCATTAACCCACTGATGGTCAGCTTGTTATTGGTGAGTCCTCGTATGCAACTCCAACGGTGTCGGCTCTCAACCAAGAAACTCTTTCTGAAAATAGAATATATATTTAAAATAATATACATATTTAATAAACTAATTCAAAGCTTTTACCAGTCATCGTCTATATTCCGTATGAGGAATAGATCCACCAGTATGAAGGGAGCTTCCTAAATCCTCACAATTGAATGCTCTATTTTGCTCTCTTATTTTTGTGAACTTAAGACTCGCCCAAGCTCTACTTAGATCTACCCATACGCCCTCTTTTATCCATATTGGACGCTGCCCGGACTTTCTAATGTCCGTGAACATGTCCCTAAGACGAGTCGATCATCTCATCTCAAAATTTATTCTGATCCTCGTGTTATGCTTAGGCAACCACCTAAAATTTTTATGTAAAAAAATATAGGAACAACAAAAAATATTAATACAAATTAAATCAAATATTTTAATTCATGTCAAATAAGTATACCTGAAATTCTCAAAATCATATATCTCTAATTTCCTTTGGGATCTTCTTCCATGATAAGTAAGGAGCATCATATTTGCTTCTTATGATATCCCGAATCTTGTGGATAGGTGGCCTTGAAGGATTGAGGCTGCAGGTTAATTTTTTTGTCAATAATATATAATATATCAAATTACAATAAACTTAACAAAATAAACTGAACTTACGTATTGCCCTCAGGCTCAATGTATTGACACTTATCTGCTGCAGCTACAGGATCCCCAGCACCAACCTCTGTTGATTTAGATGGTCGACCGTGTTCTGGCTGCACCAGATATGAGAAATAATAAAGGTGGGGGTAAGGAGGGTAAGGGATGGTGGATGGACCAGTTTGTGATGCTGGTGGAGGATAATATGGATAGAATGGAGCTACATGTGTCTGATCTGAAGAGGGAATCGAGGACTCATCGACGGAGGAAGGACATACCCAAGAAAGGGTGGTGGTACACAAATAACAGGTGGATCTGACTAACCCTGACCCTACTCACTGGGGGACTGCTGCCGACTCCTGGGTGGTGGTGGTGATGGTATAACTGGTGGAACTGATCGCTTCCCCTCACTTTCATCAGACTGTCTAGGTCTGCTAGGTCCAACAGTCAACTTTTTTTTAGAAAACTTTGAGATGAAGGATTTACGAGGATGATCATAACCTGAAGCCATCTGCAATAACAGAAGTAATTAGTAAATCATTGTTACATATAAAAACATAAATAATAATAGAATTACAGAATACAAAATAATGAATTACAAACATAAAAAATTACATAATACATAATAATGATTAACATTCAAAATAGATTTGACAAGAGATATTTAGCAAGAGAAGGATATGTTGACTAACTTGATTTTAAAAAAAAATACAATTTTATAAGTATAAAAATATACAATTTTATAAATACAATTCTTTAAAAAAATTATAATTCTAAATTACAAAAACTACTCAGAATCAGAAATATTTTCATTACTCTCCAGGGTATCTTCACTTTCATCCTCGTTCTCACTTGATGAGCTAGTTGAACTATTTACATCTTCTAACTGCATTTCAATACTATGGGTTATACTTGGTTTCTCCTCAATTTCAATAGACCTATAATTTAACATCTCATCCTCTTGATGTGCAGTTGCTATAAAGTATTATTGATCAGTTAAACAAGTATACAAAGTTCTCATATTCGTTTGGGTACTCCAGAACAAGAACCTCATTCAGATATCATAATAATCACACTCATCTTCTTCATGAGTATTCTATCTAACACATACTCCACAATTTTCAATTTTTTTTCCTGAACTCCACACTTGGTATGAAATTTGAACTTATTTAATATAGATATTTGTCAATCTTTACTTTTTGCATTGGGCCCCATGTTAGTGCTTGTAAACTTTTATCGAAATAATTGTTATCAATGTTATGTACCTAAAAAAAATTTAAATGTTAGGGTTTTTAGTATTAAATAAGATGCAATTCAAATAAAATTTTTAAAATTTAAAAGTTCACATAAGATCTAAATCAAGCTGGGAATTTATTTGCAACAACTTGCTCAATATCCGTAGAATCTGTCAGAGACAAATTGCTTACGAAATATCTGATGACAAATCATCCAAATAATATTTTAGTATTTCAAATAAATATTACTCGTTATAAACACTATGGAAGAACTTACTCTAAGATTGGTTGGACTTCCTCACAGTTTAGTAACACATATAAATTCACTGTTTTGATTTCTAAATCGTTGAGAAATCTTTCATCACATTGTCATTGGGCTTTCCATGACTTCTAAAGAAAGATAATGCAGCCTGTGATTGTTCTTCTACATCGAAGTTCATGTTACAACAAATCTTTGTTCTTGTACTCCTTACATGGGACTCGAAGTAGTAAGAGCAGAAGTGAGTGGTTTCTTGAAATAAATATGCTTCACATATCAATCCTTCTAGTCGTGCTTTATTCTTAACATATTTTTTTAACTTATTCAAATATCTATTAAACAATTACAATTATCAAGTTAGTAAACATATGTTTTCAACTTGTTCAAAAATATTGAAAATTTAATAAAAATATATTTTACATCTCGAAAGGATACATCCAACGATATTATATTGGTCCACCAACTCTAGCTTCGTAAGGTAGATGGATTGGAAGATGTTTCATAAAATTAAAAAAAAAAACTAGGGGGAAAAGTTTTTTTCTAACTTGCAGAGGATGATTGGTATGTTCTTCTCGCTCCTCTGCAAAGCATCTTTGCTTAGTTTAGATGAATATAGGTCTTTGAAGAAAATGCTAAGCTCGGTCAACGGATTTGATATGTAATCTGGTAACATACATACTATGATCGGAAGGAGAACCTCCATAATTATGTGATAATCATGACTTTTTAGTCCAAATAACCTTGCAGATTTCAGGTCAATACATCGGCTTAAGTTTGATCCATATCCATCAGGCATTTTTAAACCTTTAAACCACTGACATATTGATCTTTTTTGCTCTAACGTGAAATAATAAGTTGCTTTGGGCTTCATTAGTTTATCATCGGTGGTTGTTTACTAACTCAAGATTTTTTTGCCGGCAGTACTGTTAATGTCCATCATTGCTTTGACATTATCCTTACTCTTATCTTTAACATTCATAATTGTATTAAAAATGTTGTCTATGAAGTTCTTCAATGTGCATAACATCCAAATTATGTCTTATCAAATTAGTTCTCCATTATGGTAATATTCAAAAAATATTTTTTTAATCCAATTATGTTGAGCAACATATCCCGAAAATTTAGAATCTGATAACATTAGAAATCAATAATTGTTGAAAAGTCAGAAAGTCTTTGTAATACATCATCACCACTTAATCTGGGTGGAAGAGGTGACCTCTCAACTCTGTTTTTAACGAATACTTCCTTATTCCTCCTGAACAGATGATCAGTGGGTTGGAACATACGATTCAAACCAAGTATTTTTCCCTCCATTTTTTAGTGTGAAAGTTTTAGTATTCTCCATGCAGTAAGAGCAAGCAAATTTTCCTACTGTGCTCCAACCAGGCAACATACCATAAGCTAAAAAATTATCAATGGTCCAAAGCAATGTAGCTCGAAGGAAAAATTTTTGTTTTGTTGAGATGTCATATGTGAGAACATCTTCTCATAATAATTTGATATCATTAATTAATGGTTGCAAAAAAATATCAATTTTTGCTTTTAGATTATTTGGTCCAAGTATTATAAGTGTTAAAAACATGTACGGGGTAGTCATACACATCTATGGTGGAAGATTGTATGGTGTCAGTATAACTGCCAACAAGAGTTCGGTGTAGCTGCTTGACTATATGGGATAAAACCATCAGCACATAATCTCAATCTTATGTTGCGTGGTTTAGCAACAAATGAAGCATGTACTCGATCAAAATGTTTTCACGCTTCAGCATCTGATGGATGAGAAAAAACACCACTGTTTACTAATTTTTCTTTATGTCATCTCATATGGTCTGCTGTACTCATTGATACATAGAGCCGCTGAAGTCTTGGAATGATCGATAAATAAAATAAACGGGAATATAAAACATCTTTTTTTTAATGACGTTGTTTTCCCGAGTTTGGCTTAAACCGAGACGCATTGTAAGTGCGACAATAAACTTCTTTTGCATCATCTTGTAATATAACATACATCTATTAATACAGTAATCAATTTTTGTAATAGTGAGATCCAACTTGGATACTAATTTCTTCATTCGGTACAAATCTGAGGGGGGAATTAAATTATTCGTTAGATCAGTTTCCTTTAGAAGACCAATGAAGTCATTAAAACAATCACGATGAATATTATATTCAGTTTTGATACTTAACATCCTCATTGTAATCGATAATTCCAAATGAGTTTTGCAACCGTCTCAAATTGGTTTTTGAGCTGCATATAGTAACTCAAATAATTTTTTGGTTTCTGCATTTGGTGACTCTTCTGCACTAGCCTCTTAAATTAGGATCTGCTACATCAAAAATAAGTTATTCATACAGTTTAGTCATTTGATCTTCATCAAATATTTCAAAAGTTGTGGATGGACCGGCATGAGTATTTTTATACGGCTCGTACTCGCCATGTGAGATCTAAATCCAATAGTCTGGAATAAATGTCCTACGATATACATCAACCTTCACATCATCGGGCTTGAGGAATACTTGATTTTTGTGCTTCAAACATGGACATCTAAATATTCTATCAAATTTAAAGAAAGGCAGTTGAGATGCAACTTGAATGAAAGTCTCAACTCCCTATATAAACTCATCTATTAATCATCTTCGACCCGGTAACAATCTGTTATACATCCAGTATCTCTCTTCTTAGATATTCATTTGGATGATAAAGCAAATGTTTCCCTACAAAGTTAAGAAATTAATTATTAAAACATATGCAGCCTTAACAATGGTACGTGCTTTACTTTCGAACAAGTGTACTTTATTTGAATTGGAATGCATTGTAGGTCTCACAATAAAGCATTGTAGGTCTCACAACCATCTTATAGAAATTCGTACCCAATTCGTTAGCCTTAATGTTATGAATTTTATTTATTTCTCCTTAGCTCTAAAGCTAAAGAGAACTCTCTAACCTTTAATACAAAAGTTATAGGTTGAACATCTTCCTTCCATTCCTTAGCTTCAACAGTCATAGGAACTCCTAGCTTCAAAAGCCATTGAAACTCCTCCTAACCTTAGTCCAAAGACTAAGTATTAGCCCGTTTCTCATTTGGCCCAAAAGCTGAAGAGAATCAATGATTCCTTAGCCTAAAAGTCATGGGTTCTAACCCTCAACCTCAAAATTATAGGGATTCTCATTCAACTCTTAGCCTCAAAACTAGAGGTTTAATTATATTCTCTTGAGTTCAAAAGCAAAAAGGGAATTTCCCTCATCCCTTAGCATAAAAGCTATGTGATCTTTTCTCCTTTAGCTCCAAAGTTTTAGATATAAAATCACTTTCTTCTATTTACTCCACTATCATGTAGATGACTCTACTTAGATGACTCCTCTTCTTATTGGAATTTATCTTATCCAATCAGATGAATTTCACAAAGCTCTAAGCCAAACACTTAGACATATTTACATTACTCTATTAAGTAAAAATAAATAAATTATAAAAAATAAAAAAATTAAAGAAAAAAATAAAATTTAAAAAAAAACTCTATTAAGTAAACATTTCTCTTATCCAAATACTAAGAAATCTAAAAAAATACCTAAAACACACTTAGGTTTCTCTTAATATATGAAAAATCATTTTACCACAAAAAGGTGGAATGCCTACATCATTGGATCTAAGAATTTCATGAATAGCAGTTTGCCTCAAAACAAGTAGTGGTTGTTTAACCGGTTTTTCATAACCCTTCTAAATCTAAAACACTAAAAATCAAATAAAAATTTTAAATCACAAACAACTTTAAGTGGAACTAATTTGGAGTGTTTGTATAAGAATACATTTCATTTCTCATTTGTATTCTATTTCTTTAAATAGCAAATTTAAAAATAAAAAAACGCAAACCTACGGATCGAACGCCGGTTTCGCGCAGGAGTGGGGACGAGATCTTCGGCCATGCTTTGATGCCGGAGTGGGGGCAAGAACATCGACCTGAGGGAGCTCGTCGGCAGCCGGATTCCTGCGTAGGAGGCGCGCTCGATCGTGAAAGGGCGGAGGAGTCGGGGACGAGTGTCTGTAGGGAGAGAGAGGAGAATGCGAGGAAAAGAAGTGGAAGGCTCGGGGTGGCTAAATTTAGGGCAGTTTCCAGCGGCTTTCCGGCGGTTACGACCGCCGGAAATAATTCATTTAAAACTGGTGGTAAGAGCCGCCGGTAACCGGTAAAGCGCCTGTAAAAAATAATACTGGCAGCCTAACTGCCAGTTAATAAACCGCCGCTAATTCCGGCGGCGATTAATTAAATAACTGCCGGTTAAACAGCCAGAACTGACCGCCAAAAATACATGAATTTCTTGTTGTGAATGCAATTAGATTACTTAATTATATTACTAATTATTTAAGTAATATAATTAACTATTAATGTTTCAATTATATTAATAATGCTAACCTAGATTAATATATAATTAAGTACGTCGTTGCTTTCTATTGCTTCGTCACTTTTCCCCGTCGTCATTTCTTAGTTATTGTTTTGGCTTCGCGTGTTGTACGTGCTTCACATGACGGTAGCTCACTCAGTGAAGACGTCAGATCAGCAGTCATTACAAGAGCTCACTCGCTACATAGGTAACTGTCGCCTCCTTCCTTCAAGATGAGAGTTAGCTCACGCACAAGCTCGTTAATCTCATAGTCCGTAAATCCTCCGAACAATGGGATTTTGTAAATCCCAGATTCATGCAAAAAATCGTAAATAAAAATTTTACTGGGGATTGAGATTTATATGATGCTCTAAAACTATTTGGCAGGATTTACTGTAAATTTGGCGTAAATCGGAGTGCAAGTCCGATACCAAACAACCCCTAAAAAAGTTTTAGAAAAACAATGGGACCTAATGATATATTCTAATAAAAGTATAAAAATATTGGGATATCAATTAATATCTTGGTTTACTCAATTATGATACTAATATTTCTCAAAATCAGTTTGGATTAATGTTGGGTAGATCTACTATGGAAGCTATAAATTTATTGAGATATTTGATGGAAATATAGAAAAAGGTGGATTCTCATATGATATTTATTGATTTAAAGAAAGCATATGATAAATTTTCAAGAGAAGCGCTCTTGAGAATCTAGAAAAGAAAGGAGTTAATAATGTTATAATTCTGTCATTAAGGATATGTATACAGAAGTTATCACCTGTATTCAAACACAAAGTAGTTTGACCAAGTATTTTCCTTTTTAGTTGGACTACATCACAAATCAACATTAAGCATATTTTTAGCTTTAGTCGTGAATGTTCTTACTATACATTTACAAGAGGGTACTCCAGACTCCAGTGTATGTTTTTTGATGATAAGATTCTTCTTTTGATAAGATCAGAGAGGGAGTTGAAGAAAAGTATGAATTATGGAGGTCTGACTTAGAGGCTAAAGATTTTTGTTTAAGTAGATCTAAAATCGAATACATTAACTATAACTTTAATAATAATAGATCTCACGATGGGATTGTGACGTTGGATGATCAAGTCATTAAAAAGACGACACATTTTAGATATCTCGGGTCTATTGTTCAAAGCAGTGGTGAAATAGATGGGGATATTATAGGTAAAATTCAAGTTGGATAGTTGAAGTGGAGGAATGTATCGGGATGTTGTGTAATAGAAAAGTACCCCTCAAACTTAAGAGAAACTTTTATAAGATGGTGGTGAGATCTGTAATGCTTTATGGTGTAAAATGTTAGTCATTAAAAAAGAATTATAAAATTAAGTAAAGTGTTACAGAGATGACGATGCTCAAGTGGATGAATGGCTTTCCACTTAGAGAAAGAATGCAAACGAGTATATACTTGAAAAGGTTGGAGTAGGTCCAACGGCAAATAAGATTAAAGAGCCTCCTTAGATGATTTGGTCACATAAAACATCAACATTTTGATGACCCTGTTTTAAGAGTTAATGAATTAAATCTGGCCCATGTTAAGAAATCTAAAGGTAAACTTTAAAAAAAAAAAAAAAAAAAAAAAAATTTGGTTAGAAAGAATTAGAAATGACGTTTTTATAAGATTTAAATGACAATTTGACTCTTACTAACAATACAGAAAAACGATTCATGTATCTGACCCCTTATAGTGGGATAAAGGCTTGAAGTTGTTGTTTTTGTTGTAATGTGAGCTTCAAAACTTTGGTGCCTCGACCTCTCCGCATATTCTAGAAGAGTTCTAATAAATTAAAATTTGGGTCGAATTTTCATAAGGTAAATTAGATTAAAAATAGGACAATGCCCAAAGATTCACCCTCATTTGCAAGGACTTTTAGAACTAAGTTCAGTTTTTCATAGACGTAAATCCCTATAGTTAATTATCCTTCCTAATGATATGAGACACTTGTGATTAAGACTAGTCTTTAAATAGACACTAAATACTTCACATGTAAAATCATATTTAGATTTTTATAATTCAAATTTTATCATCTTGCATTTAAAGCAGTGATAAAGAGGATGATTATGAACCCGATCAAGATCTCATCGATCTATCGTCCGAGATTTATATGGTCCCTAGTCTATTTATTCAGCGTCAACCCAATATGCCAGAAAGATTCTTGTCGGCAAGCAAGATTTGCTTCATCCAATGGTACTTTGTATACTTGAGGTGGATACTTATCTAAGAGACAAATTTAAGTCGACTTAAGCTAACAAAAGTCTTTGTTCCCTATCATGTGTATCGTATAATTCATTACTCAAGAGTGTTAGCTATTGAAAAACATATGGGCTCTAGCAATTGTAAAATAACGATACCTATCTGCAGTGAAACTAACATGTTAGAGAGCCCCAATCATAACTGTCTACTTATGAAGTAATTTGGGTCAAATCACTGGTTAGATGACATATAACACATCCTTATTGGTAGGATATTATTTAAAAATAAATATTAATAATATTCTAGACTGGAAATTTGCTATTTGCGAGATGAAGTTATTCTCAAATTCATCACCAACGCCCAACGATTGCGGAGGATTGATAGATTTTCTTTTAAGTTTTGGGTGATTAATTTCCCTTTAAATATTTGAATATTGATAGACATTGAATTCTAAAATTTTAATAGATTTTTAGAATTGACCCTTCAGTTTAAATTTACTTTCAACACAACCATCATAAAGGTGACGTTAAGGTCACCTCAATAATATTTGTATTTAATTGAGGTTTGGATGTATTTAAAAAGGTATAGTCCACACTAGTTTAGACTTTTAACACGGCCATCATTGGATGATATTTTTAAGTAGTTTTGTTTTATTATTTGAAACTTATTAACTCAGTTTGCCCACCAACAGAGGATCAGTTTCAACTACTGATTTTGTGAATTCTTAAAACAACAATGAAATCAAGAGCTTGCATATTTATGATTATTTTCTTTAAAGGACTTTGAAGACCTAATGTAAACATAAGTTTTTTTTTTTTTTTTTTTTTTTGCAAATTTCACAATCATATATTCATTTATAAATTTAGGTCATGTCAACTCTAATCCTTTCACGGAAGAGGATTAGACTTAAAATTGATTTTTTTTTTTTTCAAAGGGGTGCAATATGAGGACTTCCCAGGAGGTCACTCATCCTAGTACTATTATCGCCCAAGCACGCTTAACTACAGAGTTCTGATGGGATTCGATATACTGGTTCTGGTATGGTCGCACCTATTAAATTTAAATTTATATTTAATTTGCACGATATTCTCAGGCATTAGGTTTAGGAGTTCAATGCAATATTCAAAGTATATGTAGGTGATTTAATTTGAAAAGATTATTTTAATTTAACCCATTTTTTCCCGATGCAGTATTCTTAAAATTTTGTTCAAGTGATTAACAAATGTGTCGGAGCACATGCGAGTAATCAAAATTTACTTTTAAGTGAAGTTCATGTTATTCAATGCACTTGCAAGTCAGTACATTTCCACAATGCATATGCATTATTTTAGATATGCACACGTGATGCATTGCAAGCATTTCAGTATATTTGCAAAGCATATTCACATGCTTTTAATTTGCTTGTGTGTTTTCTAGCACGCTCACATGATGCATTTGCAAGCATTTTAGTGCATTTGCATAACATACTTGCATGTTTTTCAATACATTATATTTTCTTATTTTAAAACAATGATGTTCTTTTTAGTGGTGTTGCATGCTTTTTGAGGTTATGGCATGCTTCTCGAGGAGGCATGATTTTTGAAGTTACTACACATTTATGATAGGGTTTTTGATGTAATAATGCACTTAATGAGGTTGTTACATGCTTCTTAATGCATTGGCACACTTCTCGAGGTGGCGCATTTAAATTTTCAAGTTGCATTTTTTATGCATGCAAAATTTATGAATACCCATATTTTATTATATTGAGGAGCATTATCACTAAAATGCACATAAATATTTTATTTTTAAATTTTAAGTTATATTTTGCCTTCTATCTACTTATATGTTTGTGTTCTGGATCCAGTGATGCTGAAGGCGAGTTAGATTCTTTTTTGGATTCCCCATCTCATAATGGAGGCGGCTTTTGTCTGTATATGATTTTTATTAACACGCAAGGCCCACTAGACTTCTTTTTCATTTTATATATAAGGAAAATGTTAAGATCATTTTTATTCCATTGTAATTCAATGAGTCAATCTTAAGGGTTGCAACTGTCCTTAATAGTTAGAAGGAGGTTTTATTCACAAGTAAGATTTCAAGTTCATTACAAATTTCTTGTAAATTTATTTTTTATTCATTCATTTTTTATAATTTTTTTTGTTCATTTACTTCAGTTGTGTATTTCTTATTATATTATAGTGTTCTACTGCTTGTGAGTCCTTTTAGACTAAATTTTAGCAGCCTCACATTGTCTCCGTTGCATTGGAGAAACTTTCAGGGAGTATTAAGGCATGCCCACCATGCTTATTAGAAGCAAGATGCTATGTGTCATGTGATACCATGGCCAATGGTATTGTTTCATCAGAAGCATGCGGTTTTCATCCCTTGCATGAGTAAAAAAGCTATTTTCCTTACCACGTTGGAACAATATGGATGAAAAAAAGCTATTTTCCTTAACACGTTGGAACAATATGGATGAGTACTTACTTTCATGTTTCAGAGTTTTACCTTTGTGCGAGACAGGTAACACGATGACGACGATGAGAAATTCTACAAAGGCAAAGAAAACACCTCTCTTTTTTTAACTTCCCTTATCTTTTATTTTCTTTTCTCCATTTTTTTCTTTTTTATTTCCTTTTTTTAATATATATAAATATAGAGAGAGAAAGAGAGAAGTAGAGCGAGGGAGAGGATGAGAGAGTTGGAGAGAATAGTAGGAGAGAAAATAAAGAATGAACTCTGTTACATAGAGAATAGGAAGGAGAGATATAGAGAATGAACTCTTTATTAGAGAGAGAATAGGAGGAGAGATACAAAATCAACTCTCAACTAGAGAGACGTGAGGGAAAGTTAGAGAGAGAATGTTAATTAGAGAGAGGGAGTGACTTGGGTGATTTGATCAGGTTGAAGACATGGAAAGGAGTCAATTGCTAAGAGAGCTAAGTCAGCCAATGGAGGTTGCTAGCTTGTGTTAGAAGAGGTCGGTTTCAAGTAGCAAGGAGAAGTCTAGGCCAATGTTTAAAATTGCGTATTCGGGTATTGAGGCGTTTTTCATTCGTGAGGCGAGGCGTAAGCCTCAAGGCGTTTTGAGGCGTAAGCCTCAAAATCAAAAGATTGCGTAAACATAAAATTATCAAATTTTTTATAAACTAATGAGTGAATAATATAAAACATAAAAATCATAAGATATGAAGTGAAATCAAAATATCTCAATAATAAGACAACATGAAATATAGTTCAACTCAAAATTCTATCTTTCCCAAATCCCAATATTCTTTTCATTAACATCTAATTCCAAATTTCAAAAATAAATAGCAATGACATATCACATAAGAACTCATAAGTCATCAGCACTGTCATCACTAAGGGGTTCTTCATTTGAATCATCATTATGGTGAACTATTCTCTCGCCTTCCTCCTCTCCTATAGAGTCCAATGTCGGGCATTTACTTCAAGATTTATGTAAGTTTTAATATATATAGCGTGAGGCGTAAGCCTAATCCCAGTGAGGCGAGGCGGGCCTCAACCAAGTTGAGGCGCAAGCCTCATAAAAAAAGCTCGAGGCGTAAGCATTCAAGCGTTTTTTTACTGGAATTGCGCAAAGGCGGGCCTCAAGGCGAGCCTCATATTGCGCAATTTTAAACCATGGTCTAGGCGGCCGTTTATAGTGAGTTGCAGGCTGCGTCATGGAAGTAAGTGGGTGTGGATCTAAGAATGAGAAAAAAGGAGGAGAAAGAGAGGTGGTATCGGCTATAGCAGCTACGATAGTTGGACAACAGCTTCAAGGCGACTTGAGACAACAACAATGGTGGAACAAGGCAGGGTTATTGCGTGCTGCAAGGGTGGTTTGATTGCAATGAGATGTTAGGTACAACTATGAGTGAGGACAGACATGAGCAAGATGAATGAGGGGGCGCGTTTGTTTTTTGAGCAAATGAGAGAGAGGAGAGAGGAGTAGCTACATGAGTAAGAGATGGCATTGTTTTCTATACATGAGAGGAAATGAAAGGGACATTAGGGCAAGGAAGTAGTGCCGAATTTAGTAATATGTGAGCGAAATGGGAGAAGAATGGCTAAGTATGCATTAGGATCTTTTTTATTACTTTTTTGTTTTATTTCATAATTATTATAATTTTATTTTGACTGAAGTGGGCGGCTGTAGCAGGCATAAGGGCAGGAGAAAAGATAAGAGGGTAGCTCTTCTATAGGATTATATATATATATATATAACAAATAGATGCAATCATCTCAGTAGTTCACTAGCTCAATTTCTTCTTATTCACATGTCTTGAAATTTGTGTCACCGCCTTGCAACATGGGTAGATTTCACTCTTTTTCAACACGATAACCCATGCAATATGAGTGTTCTTTCTGGATAATTTGACATTTCAGACATGACATCATAGTCCATTTCACAAACATATGAAGTTCGGGCGACTTCGTGCAATATCGTGCCAGTAGTTTGTCATCATCAGCCGCATTCACTCAAATTGATTGCAAAACCATCTTCTTAAATAATTTTAACATTTCAGACGTAACGACACAGTTCATTTCACGATCGAACGATGTTCGATGATATTTGCGCAACGTTGTGCTTGTAGATGGTCACTTTCACTGTTGTTTGATCGAATCGCACGTAAGCGACTCTTCTTCGGTATATATGACATTCTATGCATGTTGACAGAATCCAATTTGCAAAAAAATGACATTTGAGTAATTTTGCACTTGCAAAGCGTGAAATCGAGGAGTTTCGAGCTCACTATGCGGAACATTAAGGAATTTAGAGCCTACAACGCATGGCATAGTGTTCATTGATTGTCGCTCTCGTTTTTCTTGCTCAAATTAATTATGACACATAAATGGAGGTCAACAATTAATAATATCTTTAGGCATTTCTAGCTTATGTTTTCCCAATACTAATTCCGCCATCTTATGTCAACAAACTTTACTATGAATTTATAGAACTTGTTAAGGAGATGTGATGAAAGGTCCTTGGTGTAAGATTTCTTATGTCATGGATGTGATTTTCACATAGAACTATAAGACATGCTATTTAAACTCTTTCTTTTTCAATAAATTGCATTTCAATGTTTTCTTTCTTCATTTCTTCTTGTTTATCCTCTCTTTTCCCATGTTTTCATGGTACCAGTCTCATAAAGTGATGTATCCATTATCAATTAATTTGGAGCTTCTTTTTCATGTTTGGTCATTTTCTCCATGAATGAGATCAGATCTTAAATCTAATGGAAAAATGTATTTTTATATAGTATTATATCCAAGAAAAGTGATAAAAATTCTCTTCAAGAAAATAAGCCATGGACCTCCTTAAGGAAATTAGTCTTCTTAGACGCAAGTCCATTGATCCTCCCACAAATACTCTACAATCATCTAAAATTGATGAAAGCTTTGAAGATGTTTTTTCACTATCTAATTAGCAAGCTTATTTATCAGACTATTTCTTGACCGATTATATCATTTGATCCAGGTGTGCTTAGTTAACATATGAAAAAAAAATTGAAAGAAATATGAGATATTGTCCTAAGAATTTTAAGATATATCAAAAAATTTCTTTAGGAAAAGGACTAGTATATCATAATCATAATCATTTAAGAATCGATGTTGGATCTATTAAGGATCACAAGTATACTTCAACATACCATGTCTTTATGGTTGGAAATCTCATGTCCTAAAAAGATATGAAGAAAATTGATGTAGCTAGAAAGTGTTGAAATTGAATATAGGCAAGCAATATGTGACAATCAAACAACTATCTATATTGCATATAATATTAAATAACAAGATAGAACTAAACATAATAGCATAGATTATCACTTCATCAAAGATGCAATTCTATCAAAAAGGATTACTCCGTATAGCTCTTGTAAAAAACAAAATATTGACATGTTACCAAGGTTCTAGGATCTCTTTATTCCAGGGGTGTCAATTCGGGTCGACGGGTCGGGTTCAGGTCGAACCCGACTTGACCCAGGCGTAAACGGGTCAACCCGAACCCGACCCGTTTAAATAAACGGATCAAAAAATTAAATCCGAACCCGACCCGCACGGGTTGCCGGGTTGACCCGACCCGGACCCGTTTAATTCAAAAAATGGAAGACATCATGCTAGGCGGCACCGCCGGAACAACGGGAGTGGAGTCGATGACATGACATCCACCTGCTGCCTGCAGACCGTGGAGGTCGCATTAAAAACGGACGGTGCGACTGGCGGAGGCCGGAGTGGCGCGGACGGATGCGATGCAGCGATGGCGTCTGGCGGAGTGGCACGGACCGACGGACGCCGCAGTCTCACGGAGGCGCAAACGCGACTGGACCGGAGCCCAGACTAGCGATGCGGCGAACGTGACTCAGCGATGGACAGAATGACATATGTGATGGTTTGACCGCGATGAATAGACACGACAAACGTAGGAAAGATAGATGCGATAAATTCGGGTTTTCAAAATATAAACGGGTCAATTCGGGTTGACCCGCGGGTTTCCGGGTCAACCCGAACCCGACCTATTTTTTAAACGGGTCGAAAATCTGAACCCGGACCCGACCCGTTTCACAAACGGGTTGACCCAAACCCGAATTTTTCTGGGTCGGGTCAAAAATTGACACCCATACTTTATTCTACCAATTTTTGTACCAAGCTAGAACTTGTTAACATATATACTAAAACTTGAATATAGTGTTATCATAGGAAAATGCTATAGATCGTAAAGAATGTTGTTATTGCTTTATTATATCCTCATAACAAAGGATATTCCCCTCAATTTCTTTCTTTTACATTCTTCATATTTTCCCGTGTAAAGGCATCTTTGTTGAGTCAATAATATACAGTGATTTTTTCCTCGCAAACAATGATTAATCATGGTCAATCTATACGTATGCTTGTTTTCATGTATTATGAAACTAAAATACACCTATAAAGAGTAAAGCTTCACTCATCAAACAAATCCACAAAAAATGAGATTAGGCTTTACTTTGCTTAGGTGGACCAATCAATACTCTCCTAAGAAAAATTGTATGTAACCTTCTTCCTACTTTGATTAGTTTACAAACTATTAAGAAAAGTGGATCCCAATCTCATTTTATGAGTGAATTTATCGAGAAACCATACCAATTCTCCTATTTAAATTGACTTACATAATACTTAAACCATTTAAGTATTAACATAGATAAATATTTTGAGCTACAAAAATGAAAAGTCATTTTATGATTGCATTCATAATGTTACTTCATCAAAATTGACCTTTTCTTTAAAAAATGAATTGCCCCACCTCCGATGGAGCTTAGGTGGTTTAAGGGGTCATGGAATGCCTCTGCCCTCATTAAAAATTGGATAAAATGTGGATTTCACTGTACAATCATAGTAGATGCAATGATTTGGATGAAAAAATAATAATGAAAAGCAAATGAAAAACTTGCCTTGCAGCTTGATACAGCAACTATATTTGAAATAGCTTGTAATCCTTTTGGAAGTTCGCCTGCAAAAACAGGTTTTGCAGGTTGCGCTGACATCTTCACATTGACTTTTTCAACCCAAGGAATAGTGGCCACAACCTCATTAGCCTTTTGCTGAAACTGGGAAAAACAGGAATAAAGTGAGGTATATTGTAGAACTTGAATAAAACAAACTAGATGTGAATTCATAACTAACAAATGCTTCTTAAAATGTGTTTAAATTTCATAGTAAAAAACTCATCTTATATTTGGAGATCATTGAGTGCTAACATTTGTAATATTCTTTGACATAAACTAGGAAAAAAATGTTCTTTAAATTATGCCACTTTTATGAACTTCTGTATCTCACAAACCACCCTAATTTATTTAAAATATATATAATAAACAAACCCAAGAATAACAACAACAACATCAACCTTTATCCCACTACGTGATGTCGGCTATATGAATCCTTTTTCTCCATTTTGTCACATTAAGAGTCAAATTCTCATTTAAATCTAATAAAAATTTTACATTTCTAATACTTTTCTAACCAAGTCTTTTTAAGTCAACATCTACCTTTCTTAGCATTGGCCGGATCTAATACATCTACTCTCCTAATCAGATCATGCAAGGCTGACATTTGATGTAACTAAACCATCCGAGGTGACTATCTAATTTTATCTACTATTGGAGGCTTGGAGCTACTCCAACCATTTCACGTATATACTCGTTTCACATTCTGTTTTCAAGTGTAAAGCCACAAAACCTTGAAAAGCAACTCATTCACCTAAGCATCCTCATCTCTATAGCACTTAATTTTATGCCATAAAGTACTGCATATAATACATGACCACATAAATAAGAAATTCCAATGAGTGCTAGATTCGCTGATCCCAGTTTTGTAATAAAGCAGTTTTCTAAACCCAACAAAATGACAACCTTTTCAATCAAACAGTTCACAAGGAAGGCAGCTAACATCTAAACTTTACCATAAACTCTAGCTGTGGCTTTTAAGTTCTAAGTTTTTTCCACCTATGCGAATAAAATCTATAATGGTAGTACAAGGCTCAAAAGAAGAGTAAACATATTATCACGTGAAAGTAAATATAATCATGAATCCTGTTGAAAATACATTGTGTTTTGCTATAGATTTTGTGACAGATTAAACTTATGCAAGAAGATTTGCATAATCTAGATTTAACATCTCAAAGAGTACTCAGCAATAATGAATGAAGAACAAGGATTTGTAAAATCAATTCCAAATAGGTGTGATAAGACTGATCCCTATGATGATGTCTGAACATGAAGCTGCATGCATAGCCAAGTTGCTGCTCATCGTTAAATCAGCAAACTAGCACAGCTAACATGCCAAACGATCTATAAATGTTTTGTAAATACAAAATTACAACAGAAAAACAATGTCTGTGATCAAATTCTAGGAAAAATTTTTCATTTACCTCATCCTTAATTGGGCAAGCTGGAGTTGTGAGCTCCAACCGAAATGAAACCTAGAATGCAAAAAAAGAGAATATTTTTCAGGACAAAAAAGTTAGAAAGTTTAAATATAAAATAAAACAAAATACTAATAGCATAAACCAAAAAGTTGCTAAAATACTCCCATCAAAACCTCTTTCAATACGTCATCAATGTGTAAATCTTTCACAAAACCACATGAAACAATGTCTGCCCCGAAATCAGGATCAATAATCTGGGACAATGCTGTCAGGACATCTTTCTTGGCAGACTCTACTGATATCATTGAGGTTTCCGCTGAATATTTGCAATCATAGAGAAAGCACATCAAAAAGAAAATAAAATTAGAAGTAGCATAAATAATCACATATGAACAGATTATAAAAAAAAGCACTTCAAGCTTCGAAAATAGCATGAAACCTTCCAAAAAAATACATTTTCTTTTCTTTAGTTCAATTATAATGAACTTGCAACAAAAACAACAACAAACCTTTTATCTCACTACATGAATTTTCATTATGCCCTTTTAAGAGTCAAATTCTCATTTAAATTTACTAAAAAAGTTATTTGTAATACTTTCTATTAAAGTCTTTTTAGGTCTACTTCTACCTTTCATAACATAGCCCAGATCTAATGCATCCACTCTCCTAACAGGATGATGTTTTATGTGACCAAATAATCAAGGTGACTCTCTCTAATCTTATATGCCACTAGAGCTACTCAAACCTTTTCAAGTATATACTCATTTCGCATTATGTCTCTAAGTGTAAAGCCACATTCACCTTAGCATCTTCATCTCTGTAACACATAACTTAATTTTATGCTTCTCTTTTATTCATAAAGTTGATTAACTTACGAGTATCATGCAACTAAAATGTCTAAGGTGAAGAAGAAATCGCGAGTAATGGTCTAGACATAACAAGTGAAAATCAAAACAAAAAAATAGCTTGTAACTGGACGATGGTGTGCCTAACTTAGCAAGAAAGGGGAAAAAACATCAGGAAAAAGAGGAATATAACTGATTTACATCATAGGCGTGGTTAACAAGAGAGACAATGTTAAAATGGAGCCTGTTCTTTCTCTTTGGATTAACATAAAATTAAAAAGAATGCTTCATTTTTTTATGAATCAACTAACAGTTGAAATAACGTTTCCTAAACTAATACAAGCAAAATAGCCACCTTCCTATTGTGCAGACAATGTTTAATGTTGCCAAGTTTGAACAGCTGCTGCTGAATTTATAACTGTGGGTCAGCTATTTATTGTTGCTGTAATTCCTAGTCATGTGGTTCTTATCCTGAGATTATAGCTACAACAGATAGAGGTTTCAAATGATAGCCTGTTGTTATTTTCATATGGTTGAACGAAGTCAAAACAAGCTTATTGTTCAAGTCAATGATACTCACATATAAAACCCTACATTTTTTTTTTAATTTGATGCATGAGATGGTAAATACAGAACATTTAAAGTAGAGTTGATAGTGCCAAGGTAAAAATAGCGATGAGGAAAAGGGGAGTAAGGATTTTTTGAAGTTCGCATTGTGGTGCACGGATTAAGGTAGGTGGAATGGAAGTTCTTGTAAATTTAGTTAATTCTTCTTTTATTGCAATTGCATAGAAATGATAAATTCTTTTATGCTTATTATGGAACTCTTATGGCTCTTGTTCCCTTGAAAGTTCATGGACACTTGAGGCAAATGCAAAGGTTCTCTTTATGCAAATGTATAATTCATGAATGGATCCCATGCTCTTTTCTCTACTCTTACTATACATGTCTTTTCTCTTTACATGCAAAAGCACACATAAGCATATCAAACATGCATATCCCTAAGGAAACATACACTTGATTAGTTTATGAATGGTTTACATAAAGCATATCTTATGATTATATAAGTAATAAGTGTATGTGCATGTTGACGCGGGAGTATCACATGGTAAAGGAGGCTCTTATGAGCCATGTTAAAGGAGACTCTTATGAGCCATGGTAAAGGATGGTTCCTATGAACCAATGGTAAAGGAAATGGCCAAATTTTATGTACCTGATCAGTACAAGTGATACTCCCGAGACGGGTGTTATATTTACATATTAAACTATTATGAACATTTCATATTCATGTTATGCATTTGAGACTATTCATGTGAGGCAAAATGTTAAAGGAAAAATAGAAATGTTATGAAGGAAAAAGCACTTGAAAGTTGAGGTAAAGGTATGCAGTTCCTCTAAGCAAAAGTTTCTTTATGTTGATGTTTTTTTTGTTAAAATATCCAAGCATGATATAGTTTTCTTCTTTGATTCCAAGTTTATTTGAATTCTCATTCATACCTATTGAGTTTATGACTCACCCTCATTGTGGGAACACTTTTCAGGAGGATCTAGAAAATGATAGATGGCAGACCAACCACCGCGCACTTACCGTCGTAGGGAGACGACGGGCGGCAGATTCTTTTGAGTTTTGATATTTTGTATATAAGGTTTAGAAATGATAAGTAAGAAAAAAAGGATTTTGGATCCCCTTTTGTATTTTGTAAACTTAATGTTAAATTCATCTATTGGTATTTTGGAATGAAAGAAGAGAAAAGTTTATGTTTGGAAATTTTGTAATGACTGTTTCCTTATGTTTGGTACTTTTGGAGATATGTTAATTGTTTATTGTGAAGTTCTTTTATCTTCATCCTGTCTGACCTCTGTTCCCGCCTCGCCCTTGCGAGCTAACCGGGCCGGGTCGTGACAAGAGTGGTATCAGAGCAAAAGATTTGAGAATACTGATTTTTATGAAAGAGCCAATAAGATGATCTTATAAGTTAGGGTAGGTATAAGGTGCTTGTGTTATTTATTGCTTAGATTGCTTTGTTGCTTTATGTCTCAGGGCTGAGAAACCTGAACCTGATGCCACTGATGGTAACACTGGAGAGGTCAGGAGGGAATTGCCATCAGTAGTGGAGTCTCAAGGCAGTAGCATTAATGCTACTTTGGATTCTTTCACTCAAATGATGGCGGCTATGACACAGATGATAAATAATACTCAGACCCAAGCTGGAGGCAGTGGAAGCACTGTGATGGACAAGAATTTAAAGTTATTCCAAGATATGAAGCCACCATCATTTGTGGGAGGTGGAGCTATAAAGGTGGAGGATTGGTTAATGAAGGTTGAGAAGATTTTGGAGGGAATGCTATGCCCTCAGGATAAAAGGATTGCCTTAGCTGCATATGCTTTCAATGGGGAAGCAGAAATATGGTGGAGAAGTCAGTTGGAAGAAACTTTTGGTGGGAGACCTAGCAGCCAAAGAACATGCGATGAGTTTGTCAAGGTGTTTAAAGATTGGTATGTACCAATGACTGCTAGGAGGTCAATGCAAGACAAATTTAATAAATTGGTGTAGGGTGACAGGACTATTGCAGAGTGTGAGGCTGAATTCACGATGCTTTCTAGGTATGTCTCTCAACTAATTCCTAATACTTAAGAGAAATGCCACCGCTTCCTTTGTGGCTTGAGGGACAGCATTAGACAGCCATTGGTTCCTTTGGGTATTGAAGATTACTCTATTTTAGTTGAGAGAGCACGGAAGATTGAGCTGGATTATCAGAGTACTCAGAGGAGGAGAGACTTCTAGAAGAGGAAGAATGAAGATAGATCAAGACCTGCCCAATCTTTTCATTCTGGAAGGCCTAATTGAAAGAAGCCCAAGCCCAACACTTCAGAGAGCAGCACTCCTTCTGTTATGTGTAATAAGTGTGGAAGGGCTCATAGAGGAGAGTGTCTTTCTAGCACCAATACCTATTTTTGGTGCCATCAACCATGGCACATGGCAAAGTCTTGCCCCATCTTGGGACAGAAGTCTACTCCAGAGGCTAGAACTAGTAGTGCTCCTCAGAGGATAGTTGGAAGGCCTATGATGGTGGAGTCTACTGCATCAACTCCAAGTCAAGGCCAAGCTCGACAACCTGTTCAGCCAAGGGTTTATTGTCTATCCCCACAAGAAGCAAAAGACTCTCCTAATGTTATCACAGGTATGAACTTTATTTAATGTCAAAGAATTCCTTTATGATTTATGAGAAATATGAGCTTTATGTTATGCTACATGCATGGTATTTAAGAACAATCTTTGTGTGTAACAAGCCTGTTAAGGTGTTGTTTGATACGGGAGCATCACATTCTTTCATTTCGGAGGAGTTTGTTAAGTCTGTTGATTTGTCTTCCTCATGTATGCTCAAACCTTTATCAGTCTTGATGCCTAATGAGAGTCAGTTGGAAACCAACAAGAGATGTCATGTGGAATTGACTATTAGTGATAGAATCTTGGCAGCAGAGCTTATGTTATTGCCTTTAATGGAATTTGACATGATCCTAGGAATGGATTGGTTGTCTTGCCACTTTGTGACCATAGATTGTAATAAGAAAGAACTTAAATTTTGTATGCCAGGAGAAAGAATTCAAAGTTTTAGGGGAAAGAAGCATAACTTTCATGTTAGTCTCTTCCTAATGGCATACAAATTGTTGAGGAAGGGTCACGAAGGCTTTCTAGCTTATGTTAAAGAGGAGAAGAAAGGAGATTAGAGGAGATACCTGTTGTGCAAGAGTATCCAGAAGTGTTAGCAGATGATTTACCTGGCTTGCCTCCAAGCAGGGAGATTAATTTTACCATTGAACTGGTTAGTGGAGCAGATCCTGTTGATAAAGCCCCTTATCGGATGGCAATAAAAGAGCTGAAGGAACTGAAAGATCAATTGGAAGAGTTGCTTAAGAAAGGATTTATCAGGCCTAGCACATCTCCATGGGGTGCTCTTGTGCTTTTTGTGAAGAATGATGGGAGTTTAAGGCTTTGCATAGACTACAGAGAATTGAACAAGCTGACTATAAAGAATAAATATCCTCTTCCGAGAATTGATGATTTGTTTGATCAGTTGGAGGGTGCCTCTGTGTTTTCCAAGATAAACTTGAGATCAGGATACTATCAGCTCAAGGTTAGAGAAGAGGACATAGCAAAGACAGCATTCAACACTAGATATGGGCATTTTGAGTTTACAGTGATGCCTTTTGGTTTAACAAATGCCCCTGCAGTGTTTATGGATCTCATGAATAGAATCTTTAAGCCTTCTTTAGATCTATTCGTGATTGCATTCATAGATGACATACTTGTTTACTCCCTAGATGAAAGGATGCATGCAAATCATTTAAGGTCAGTAATGTATACCTTAAAAGATAATGATTTATATGCTAAGTTCTCCAAATGTGAGTTTTGGTTGAAAAGTGTAAACTTTTTGGGTCATGTGATTAGCAATGGAGAGATCTCTGTGGATCAGCACAAGGTACAAGCTATAGCAGATTGGCCACGGCCCACTACTGTGACGGAGATCAGAAGCTTTTTGGGTTTAGCTGGTTAATATAGAAGATTTATTGAGGGGTTTTCTCGAATAGCTATGTCATTATCTAGATTAACCCAAAAGGCAGTGAAGTTTGTATGGACAGATCAATGTGAAGAGGCTTTTCAAAGGTTGAAACAGTATTTGATGACTGCTCCAGTGCTCACTATTCCTTCAGGGGCGGATGGATTTCAGCTTTATAGTAATGCCTCTCTTAAAGGGTTGGGTTATGTACTGATGCAGAATGGAAGGGTCATTGCCTATGCTTCAAGGCAACTGAAAAATCATGAAAGAAACTATCCAACCCATGATCTGGAGTTAGCTGCAGTGGTTTTTGCTTTAAAGATATGGAGACATTACTTGTATGGAGTGAAGTGTGAAGTATTTACGGATCATCAAAGTTTAAAATATATCTTCACGCAGAAAGAGTTGAATTTGAGACAAAGGAGATGGTTGGAGCTTATCAAGGACTATGATTTGGATATTTAATATCATCCAGGCAAAGCAAATGTAGTAGCAGATGCCTTAAGAAGGAAGACTTCTAGTGCTAGTTGGATGATTACACAACAACATGAGTTGATCAGAGATTTGGAGAAGTTAGAGATTTCTATAGTCCAGCCCAATGATGCAGAGTTTGTGGCTTTGAATCAGATGACCATTCAGTCAACATTGAAGGATAGGGTAAGGGAAGCTTTGCCACAAGATGCAGAATTTGAGAAAGTCCTAAATTTGATGAAGGTTGGTCACGTGGAAGAGTTTGAGCTTGATGCGGATGAGCTACTAAGGTATAGAGGTAGAATTTGTATCCCTAATGTTGGAGATTTGAGGAAGGACATTCTTCAGGAAGCTCATTATTCAAGTTATACAATTCACCCAGGAAGTAACAAGATGTATCAGGATTTAAAGGAATACTTTTGGTGGCCAGGGATGAAGAGAAGTGTAGCAAAAGTGGTGGCTAAGTGTACAGTTTGTCAGATGGTTAAGATAGAACATCAAAAATCAGGAGGGTTATTGCAGCCTTTACCTATACCGGAATGGAAGTGGGAAGACATAGTCATGGATTTTGTAGTTGGATTACCCAGGTCCATAAATGGTCATAATGCTATATGGGTGATAATTGATAGGTTGATCAAATCGGCACACTTTTTACCTATCAAGCAATCTGATGTTGTTGAGAGGTTGGCAAGTATTTATGTTAATGAGATTGTTAGACTTCATGGTGTACCAAGATCGATAATATCAGATAGAGATGGGAGATTTACCTCTAGATTATGGAGGAAGGTTCAAAAGGCAATGGGCACTAGACTTACTTTCAGTACAGCCTTTCACCCTCAAACAGATGGTCAATCAGAGAGGACTATTCAGACCTTAGAGGATTTACTCATATTATGTGTACTTGATTTTGGTAGACAATGGGAGACACACATTCCACTGATCGAATTTGCTTATAACAATAGCTTCCAAGCAAGTATAGGTATGGCACCTTATGAAGCTTTGTATGGAAGGAGGTGTCGAACTCCTTTATGTTGGGCTGAGGCAGGAGAAAGAAAGATCATTGGAGCTGATTTAGTAGATGATGCTATTGAAAAGATAAGACTGATTCGTAACAGATTGAAGGCTGTGCAAGATAGACAGAAGAAGTATTATGATGTCAAACATAGATCTGTTGAGTTTGATGTTGAAGAGTTTGTATTCCTCAAGGTTAGTCCTATGAAGGGTGTGAAGAGATTTGGCAAAGTTGGGAAACTAAGTCCAAGGTATGTTGGCCCTTTTGAGATATCAGAGAAAGTTGGCAGTGTGGCTTACAGATTGATTTTGCCATCTCACATGAGTGGAGTACATAATGTATTCCACATCTCTTCCTTGAGGAAATACATTGCAGATGAAGCTCAGAAGATCAGTACTGAAGCAATAGATATCCAACCAGATTTGACTTTTGTAGATGAGCCTGAGAAGATCATAGATAATGATGTTAAGCATCTTCGAAGTAGAGAGATTCCTTATGTCAAAGTTATGTGGAAGCATGGAACTGAGAAAAATGCTACTTGGGAGAAGGAATCAGAGATGAGGGAGAGCTACCCTCACCTTTTTTACTAAGGTATGATTTTTTAAGCTTGTCTTAAATTTCGAGGACGAAATTTTTATAAGGGGGGAGAATTGTAAAACCCGAAAAATGTTGTTTTATACCTCACACGCTTTTCAAAGCGCGCGACAAGTTTTAAGTAAAAATTTTGAAGTTGTCGGATTTCGACGGGAATAATTTTAGAAAATAGAGCGTAAAATTCTGATCGTTTTGATGTATAGAACCCATATTGGATTTTAAGTATTTTGGGAATTAAAATTTATTAAAAACTCTTAATGACAACTTTACCCCTAAGCTTTTAAAAGGTCAAAAATGCTTAAGTGAGGGCAATTAGGTCTTTTGGCCATTCCCATTTCTCTATATTAGGCAAACAGAAACCTCCCCACTCTCCCCCATTCGCACTTTTCGCCCAAACCAAGCGGACAAAGGAGAGGCGGACGGGCAAGGCGACGGGAGCTTCAGGTGGAGGGTTTCCGGCGGCCGATTGTGGAGGAAAACGTGGGGAAGTCCAAGGGAAGACTAAGGTATGTGTTTTGCTTGAGTTTTCTCCTTCTTCCCTCAAGTTTTCTCTAAGAAATGGAAACTAGGGCTTTGAGAAAACTTGGAATTTCTTTGAGAAAAGTTTAGGGAAGGGTAGTGTGATGTTTCTAAACCCTAATGTGTATTGTTTTTATGAAAATATGGATTTTTGAAATCTAGGGTTTTATTTTATTTTGATTTTCTATTAAAATGCCTTTGTAGAAAAGTTTCTATTTGTGGTTAGGAAGTCTTTTGTGAAGATGGATTCTTTTTAGAAGAAGTTTTTGCATGCCCTAATAGTTAGGGTTTTCCAAAGCTAGAGTTAGGATGAAATCATAATTCTAGTGAAGAAAAAATGGATTTAGCATGGTTTAAGTGAGGGATTTTTTATAAAAAACCAATGCTTGATATGTTGATTAGCTACATGCTTTGCCTAGGGTTTTTCTTTTAAGGTTTGAGGGAGGAAAACTTATGCTTACACATTATGTTTTGTCATTTGTAGTGTTTGATATCATAAGAGGAAAAGGGGAGTAAGGATTTTTGGAAGTTTGCATTGTGGTGTACGGATTAAGGTAGGTGGAATGGAAGTTCTTGTAAATTTAGTTAATTCTTCTTTTATTGCAATTGCATAGAAATGATAAATTCTTTTATGCTTATTATGAAACACTTATGGCTCTTGTTCCCTTGAAAGTTCATGGACACTTGAGGCAAATGCAAAGGTTCTTTTTATGCAAATGTATAATTCATGAATGGATCTCATGCTCTTTTCTCTACTCTTACTATATATGTCTTTCTTCTTTACATCCAAAAGCACACATAAGCATATCAAACATATATCCCTAAGGAAACATACACTTGATTAGTTTATGAATGGTTTACATAAAGCACTCCGACCGTGACACCTGCTGTAATGGCTTTCTTCTTAGAACCCTTTGATTTTGCTTTGCCAGACTTGGATGAGCCAGCTTGGCCAAGTTGTTGTTCGGAGGTGGATGCATGTGGCACAGGAAACCACTTTCAATTTAGCACTGGCTCAGTAGGAGACTTCCACTTGACACCAGGAACTCCTTCTAGTTGTTTCAGCATTTTGATTGTCTTCTTGGAGACCACGGTTTCCCATTGCTCCTCCTGAATAGGTTCTTTTGTTGTTGTTTCTTTAGGCGGGAGTACGGAAGAGGACGTGACTACCCGAGTGGATTATTAACCAGCACAGTATAGGGTATGTAGTACTACATAGATACTACATGGATATTGAGTGATAAGTATATAATACAAAAGTCTTGACACCTACACAGATGCTATACTCCTAGTTAAATTGGCTTGGGCCAAGGGGAGGAAGAAATCGGGGGTTGGGTCTACCCGCTAATTATACTTGATCGGACCCACTACTAGAGGGGGGGGGCAATACTACAGGGCTACGGAAGCTACGTTCCTCGTCTACCAAGTTTGGAGTATGGATACCTAGGAAGAAAAGCTCTGCCTTCCACCTTTGAACAATGGAGGATTCCTTTGGGAGAAAATGGATAGAAGAATACAAGTAGAAGCAACAGGAAGAAGTCTAGAGATTCAAAGCAAAGTATAATAAGCAATTACAATAATAAGCAATACCATTTTCTAAATCAAAGCCAGATAATAAATAGAAACTTTTTCTTCCTTCCACTGATTACTACTGGCAATTCCTCTACTTGAGGTTTATACCTTGACTTGAAATTTTACTTTCAACCCAATATCTAAAGAATCGGTTAGAAGATTAGTCAATTCGATGAAGAGGAGGCCCAGCAAAGATATACTCCATAAGATATCATATGGCTATACCTGTCCCCACATCCAAACATCGTTTGACACACAATTAAGAATACAATTAGGCATTCATCTATTAAAGCAGACAATGCTGGGATGTAAAGAACACTAGAACACATAAACCCAAAGCGGACGCCAACCCTAGGAATATATAGTACATAAAGAGGTTTGTATAACAATTGAAATAGAATCAGATATACAACCACAGGTAAGGCCCCAGGGGGCTAAATTGGAAGTAGGGATGACTAAAGACAAATAAACCAAGAATCCCCTGGGGAGCAATTGACTCAGAGAGAGGCATACACTTTATTAATGAAATTGTTAATTGTAATTACAAGCAGACCAACACCCCTCAGATATATAGGGGGGAATTCAACAGTACAATCTTTGGAATCAAAAGGTAAATCTATTTATTAGTAATACAGGCAGATCCCCAGATTCTTTTAGAAAGACTCTCCGGAGAAAGTCCAATATTGAGAATCTAAATATTGGATATTGGCGCATACGTGGGCGGGAAGGGGGCCCCACTACTTCTTAATTAAGGGGGGGACTAGCCTCATGACTTCCCACTGTAGAGAGGTGCACCTAACCCACCTACCCACTCATCAATCAAGGTGTTCAGCTGACTTGCACAGAAAGACCCCTATTGTATAGTAATTCTAGCCCCATCTTTTGACTGTTGTCAACTAATCTTTTCAATATTCGAGCTACCGCCCTATGTTAGAACATTTATGATTATATAAGTAATAAGTGTATGTGCATGTTGACGCGGGAGTATCACATGGTAAAGGAGGCTCTTATGAGTCATGGTAAAGGAGGCTCTTATGAGACATGATAAAGGATGGTTCCTATGAACCAATGGTAAAGTAAATGGCTAAATTTTATGTACCTGATCAGTACAAGTGATACTCCCGAGACGGGTGTTATATTTACATGTTAAACTATTATGAACATTTCATATTCATGTTATGCATTTGAGACTATTCATGTGAGGCAAAATGTTAAAGGAAAAATGAAAATGTTATAAAGAAAAAAGCACTTGAAAGTTGAGGTAAAGGTATGCACTTCCTCTAAGCAAAAGTTTCTTTATGTTGATGTTCTTTTGTTAAAATATCCAAGCATGATATAGTTTTCTTCTTTGATTCTAAGTTTATTTGAATTCTCATTCATACCTATTGAGTTTATGACTCACCCTCGTTGTGGGAACACTTTTTAGGAGGATCTAGGAAAGGATAGATGGCAGACCAACCACCGCGCACTTACCGTCGTAGGGAGACGACGGGCGGCAGGTTCTTTTGAGTTTTGATATTTTGAATATAAGGTTTAGAAATTGTAAGTAAGAAAAAAAAGGATTTTGGATCCCCTTTTGTATTTTGTAAACTTAATGTTAAATTCATCTATTGGTGTTTTGGAATGAAAGAAGAGAAAAGTTTATGTTTGGAAATTTTGTAGTGGTTCTTTCCTTATGTTTGGTACTTTTGGAGATATGTTAATTGTTTATTGTGAAGTTCTTTTATCTTCATCCTGTCCGACCTCTGTTCCCGCCTCGCCCTTGCGAGCTAACCGGGTCGGGTCGTGACAAGCAAAGACTGAGAAAAACGTAACCACCAACTACAAAAACAAGGCTTGGACATCAGAAAAAAAAAATTATGTTGTACCTACTCTCTTCCATTATCTATTGTATAAGTCCAAACATGAACTTATCCCTACTATGGTCAAAAACTTTTCCTCTTGCCAGAACCGAAAACATAACACATCTTCCCTCTTGAAGAAAGAAAAGCCCCCCCTTACAAGCATCTGAAAACTCCTTATTCTCAATCTCTTCAAGTTGGTGATCCCAAAAAAGAACTCAACACAAGATTTTTGTCGTCAAAGTTTATCCCAGCATAACTAACTTGCAATCAAGTTGAATTCACTAATGTAATTAATAATAAAGACTCCTTCGAACATCACATAATATGTACCTTATTAATAATAAAGGGCTTCTCGCACATGTTTGATTTGACCTTTATAAGTATTCTACAATTGATACGAGCAAGTATGACAAGAATAACTATCAGTCGATACAATGTCAATCGACTAACTCAACATCATCTTTAACAAGTTTTAAATCACCTCAATATTAATTGAAACCACTCAAAAATCATCCAATCGTAAAACAGACATGGTCGACGCACACAATATGTTGAATTTATTAAAGAACCACTTGCATGTGACTCAACTGTACAAGGTGAAAATGATAGCCTATGGCCGTTACGATGGCAAGAAGTCACCTGAACGTCGATTATTTGCAAAATGAATTTTTTGTTGCATTCAGAACGTCAATGATGTCCAACAAAGACCTTTCGTGTTCGAGTTGAGCAAACGAGATTGAAATGGACCGACTACGTCTACGACGTTGCGTGAAGCTGCCTAAATATTATTCGTTCTCAAAACAAGCTTCTTTGTTACCTTCAAAAGGCCGAAAATACTTGAAAAATATATCCATATTACATGGGTTAACGCATTAGTTGAAATGCTAAATTTGCACATGTGTGAGTCACGAATACGAAATTAAAATGTGTGGAAAAAAAATGCAAGTGCAAAATTAAATTTCACCCTTTTAATTAAAGTAGAACCTAAATTATTCATATTTTTAATTCTATCAAATTAAATGTACTTTATTTTATTAATATTTAATTATCCATCATATTTTAAGTGCAACCTCATATGAAGATTCAACAAATGCCAACATAATTTTCTATATATATATATATATATATATATATATATATATATATATATATATATATATATATATATATATATATATATATATATATATATATATATATATATATATATTCATTTCCAATCCAATTATTCTAATAAAATATACATCCTAATCTAAATATCTCTATTATATATATTCAAATCCTCTGATATATGATAGTTTTTTATGACTCCCCACCACTTATAGCTCTCCAAAGTGATGCCTGCTATTTTCCAAAATGCATCCATGTCTTGCATGCAGATGCATCCACTGCTTTACTCTTCTATCATTTCACCTGTAACAATCTTATATCCTTCTGGCTTTTTTAGGCAAAAACCCTCATCATCTCTCATCCTTTCTCTTTTCACACAACACTTGACCAAACACCACCAATCAACCACATCAATCTTATATCCTTCTGACTTTTTTAGGCAAAAACCCTCGTCATCTCTCATCATTTCTCTTTTCACACAACACTTGACCAAACACCACCGATCGACCACATATCAATTAACCGACCAACCCCTTCCTCATTGTCTACTCCCAAGACCCCACTGAACCCAGCTCTTACCTTTGCCTCCCCCAAATCTCACAACCACTTGCTTATCTTCCATGGACTAAACACGCACAACAAATCTTTACACAAAAGCTCTCAATCTCCCTTCCTCACTTGCTGGCCAAGTTACTAGCACAACTCTCTCCTCAACACCCACACCCAATTAATAGCTGATATATAAAAAACAAGATATAAAAAAATTAGAAAAATTATTATTATTATTATTATTATTATTATTATTATTATTATTATTATTATATATAAGAAAAAAGAAAATTCAAAAAAAGGTTAAACAAAAATTAGAATATAAGAAAGTGTATTTTCAATGTTCGCCAAATTTTGACGTCTTCTCATTGTCACCTACATCATGCGTTAATGTACAAATTTCTAAAACTTACAAATCTCCAATGGGGTATGTGAAGGGCCATTCATGCTTTTCTTGACATAATAGGATAGAAAACCCATATTGATGGTGCCTCACAACACCAACCATTCACGCCTTTCTTGACATCGTAGGAAGGCTTTCATCCTTGGAAGGAAGACTTTCTAACCTAGAGAACATAATGAAGAAAATATTGGAGCTTCACACTCAACCGATAATATCAGAGGCAAGGGCACCATTGACCAAATAAGGAAGTGGGGAAACACTAATATAGGGACGATGAGAGAGGATGGGAATGTGGAAATGTTGTGGGAAGAAGAGATGTCACCTTTGGAGCCACTTTCAAGGAGGGGAAAGGGTGAAGGAGTGAGATTTTTTGTGGAGCTGCAGAGTTTGGAAGAAGAAGAAGAAGATGGAGAGAAGATAGAAGCATCATACATGGTTCAACCACTCCTACAATAGTATCGAGAGGTGTTACAGCCAATTCAAGGGTTGCCTCCTCCACGGGAATAGGAGCATGCTATTATTTTGAAGGAAGGAGTCTCGCATATCAGCATTCATCCATACCATTCTCATAACTCCAGAAGGATGAGATCGAGAGATTGATCAGGGAGATGGTGAAGGAAGAGATCATTCGACCTAGTGACAGTCCATTTTTTAATCCAGGGCTATTAGTCTAGCGCTTCAACAGCAATTTCCTTCGTTTCACCTTATGGAAAAGGTGATACTTTGGAAAGGCAGTATTGATGGACTAGTTGAGCCTATGGGCCCCACTAGTGTGAGTGGTGAGAAAGAAAAGAGAGGGACTCAAAGATGAATAATTCCAACTTTAATTACTTACCATAGAATTTAAATTGGGATGGAATTAAGAAAGATTTATTTAAATAAAAGGACTGATTTGAATTCAGATTTAGGAGAGAATTAGCAAAATTTTATTTAAGAAGGGTTGATTTTGGAGAGATTAATTAGAAAATGTTTTCTGATTAAAAAGGGCAAATTTGGAGGGGATTAATTAGGAAATGTTTCCTAATTGGAGAGCAGATTTGGGGGCTGATTTGAGAAGGTAATGGGGGATGGCTGTTTTGAATACTGTGATTATCAAGTCCCAAGTCCTGGATGAGAAAAATGAAAGGTTGCGTTAAATAGTCAACAGCTAATGTAAAACTTGTCGAACAATTATGACATGAATCCTTTAACACATTGCATTAATGTTAGGGCGTTCCCTAAAAATGATGCACTGTATGGCCTGAATACAGCAAGAAGTGTGCAACGGCCACTACATCGGTGTCTGGGTGCAGTGTTAAATAGGCAAGGGTTCACACATCATGGACGGATGTGGGCAAAGAAGCTAATCCATGAAACTAGAATTCGGATTAGATCATAGAATGTTGGTTCTCTTACAGGCAAATTAAAGGAATTAATTGATATTATGATTCATAGGAAGATAAATATTTTATGCATTCAGGAAACTAAATGGGTTGGAGATAAAGCTGAGAAGATTGATAGTTTAGGATTTAAACTTTGATACTCTAGTAGAAGTCATACTAGAAATGGTGTAGTTGTGATTATAGATAAAAAGAGTTTAAAAGATAATGTTAAAAAAATTGATAAAATTAGAGACATAATTTTTCCTTTTAAGATTATTGTTGATGGCAAAATTATTAATATTATAAATGCTTATGCTCCTCAAGTAGGATTGGATATGTGCTTAAAATTAAAATTTTGAAATGACTTAGAAGAATTAATTCAAAAGATTCTTTTTGAAGAAAGAATTTTTATTAGAGGAAATTTAAATGGACATGTTAGTAGAAAGGTAGAGGATTTTAAAAGTATTCATGGTGGTTATGGGTTTGGAGTGACTAATAAAGGTGGTAAGACTATATTAGATTTTGCTCTAGCTTATGATTTTGTAATTGTTAATATCTTATTTAAGAAAAAAATGAGAATCTTATCATTTATAATTATGGATATAGTAAAATTCATATTGATTATTTTCTTATAAGAAAAATAGATTGTTTAGTTGCAAATATTATAAAATTACTCCGAGTGAAAGTTTATGTACCCAACATCACTTATTCGTTTTGAATTTTAAGATAAAGGGGCAGAATATGAAAAATTTAGTAAAATATTTTTCTAAGATTAGATGAGAGCTTTTAAAAAATACTAAAAAAAAATATTTTTGAAAGTAAGATTTGAAATCTTAAGATTTATTCTGTGCATGAGGAAACAAATGTTATATGAAAAAAATAGCTAGTAATATTAAGAATATTGCAAAGGATGTGCTTGGAGTTTCAAAATGAAAAGTTCATAATAATAAAAATAATTTGTAGTGGAATCAAAATGTGCAAGAAAAGAACAAAAATATTTTTATCTTTTAATGATTTATATAATATATTAGATACTAAAAAAAGGTGAAAAATATATGTATAAGCTAGCCAAATAAAGAGATAAGAGTAGTACGGATTTAGTTCAAGTGAACTGCATCAAGGATGAAGATCAAAAAATATTTTTTTAGAAGAGGATATTCAACAAAGGTGGAAGAAATATTTTTCTAAGCTTTCAATGAATATTGTGAGAATACGATTGACTTTAGTGATCTTAGAACTCTAAATAAAAATAGAGATTTTTATGTTTATCGGCGTACTAGTAAAATTGAAGTTAGATAGAATTTAAGGAAAAAGAAGTTTGGAAAAACTAGTGGACCTGATGATATTCCAATAAAGGTATGGAAATGCTTAGGAGATGAAGGAATTTTTTGGCTTAATTTTTTAATATTATTTTGAAGACTAAAAATATGTCAGATGAGTGGAGCATGAGTGTGTTGTTTACTATTTTTAAGAATAAGGTGATGCACAAAATTGTGTAAATTATGGAGGAATTAAGTTGATGTGTCATACTTTAAAACTCTAGAAGATAGTTATGGAGCATAGGTTATGACATGATACTAATGTTTCTCAAAATCAATTTGGATTCATTCTGGGTAGGTCTACTATGGAAGTTATTCATTTATTGAGAGGGTTAATGGAGAAGTTTCGAGAGAGTAAGGAGGATCTACATATGATATTTATTGATTTAGAGAAAGCATATGATAAAGTTCCAAGAGAAGTGCTATGAAGAGTTCTAGAAAAGAAAGGGGTTAATAATGTTTATATTCAAGTCATTAGGGATATGTATGCAGGAGTAGTTACATGTGTTCAAACATAAGATGGTTTGACCAAGTATTTTCCAATCAGTTGGATTACATCAAGGATCAGCCGTAAGCCCTTATCTTTTTGCTTTAGTCATGGATGTTCTCACTAGACATTAGTAAGAGGATGTACCTTGGTATATGCTTTTTGGTGATGATATTCTTCTTGATGATAAGACTAGAGATGGAGTTGAAGGTAAACTCGAATTGTGGAGGTCAACCTTAGAGTCTAAAGATTTTCGTTTGAGGAGATCTAAAATCGAATATATAAAGTGTAATTTTAGTAGTAATATATCTAGTTAAGGGTTTGTGACATTGAGCGATCAAATCATTAAAAAGTGTACTCATTTTAGATATTTTGGGTCTATTGTTCAGAGTGATGGTGAAATAGATTGGGATATTATTATTAGAATTCAAGTCGGATAGTTGAAGTGGAGGAATGCTTCGGATTTGTTGTGTGATAGAAAAATACCACTCAATTTTAAGGAAAATTTTTATAAGATGGTGGTGAGACCTGGAATGTTTTATGGCGCAGAATGTTGGCCGTTAAAAGATAAGCATAATATTAAGTTAAGTGTTGCTGAGATGAGGATGCTGAGGTGGATGAGTGGACTTACTCTTAGAGACAAGATATGAAATGAGCATATCGGTGAAAAGGTTAAAGTAGTTCCAGTGATATATAAGATTAGAGAGAGTTGCCTCAGATGGTTTAATCATGTAAAATGTCGACCTTCCAATGACCTTGTTAGGAGAGTAGATGTATTAGATTTGGCCTATGTTGAGAAAGGTAGAGGTTGATCCAAAAAGACTAGGTTAGAAAATATTAGAAATGACCTTTCTTTATTAGATTTTAAATGAGAATTTAACTATTAACATGACACAATGGAGAAAAAGGATTCATGTAGCCGACCCCATGTAGTGGGACAAAGAATTTATGCTATTGTATTGTTTGTTAAAAGTAATAGGGTTTATGTTATATTTTATATGTAGAATTCTATGAGCATTTGCTGTCCATAATTTTTGTGAGGGATTCTAGCGGCGTCTAGAATTTGAGAGAGAATGTTCTCCTCTCTAAAAAGGATCATTGTATCTTGTTTGTTCGTATTTTTGTCTTATCAATAAAACATATTGGTTTGCAGAATTTTACTATTTGTTGGCCGATTTTTTGTGCTCAAGTCCTATCAATTTTTTTTGCATGTATAGAATATTTAGATTATGCTTTGCAAGGATTTGATAAAAAGGAAATTCAAACTCCAAATCATTAATAGATATAAGCATTATGGCATAACAGAGCTACTATGAATGGATTGACATGTGTGTTGTTAAACAAATATGTCCTTTCAATGTATAGCATTTTTCATACATGACGCATGGCACAACAAAGAAACTGAGGATTATATTGAAGAAATGTTTGTACATTGCCATAGAAAATAAGTAAACATCAAAGGCCCATTGCAGAAAATAGTGACACCATGATGCATAATAAGAAGCCAAATCTCAATCTTTGCTAATAGAGCTTAACAACAGAAAATGTCTATTTTCAATTCCTATCTAAATTTTTTTTGTAAATAGCAGTCGTATCTTCTTAACCTTCTCTCCTAATTGTTGGGTTTTGGTGTAGTTTTCTTTTCATTTCATCTTCACTTTTGCTTCTATTATTTTCCCAACAATTGGTATCATAGCAAGTTTTGAGGACCCAAGAGAAAAGTGGGAATAGTAATGGTCATTGAGGATGAATAGGTGACAATCCCATTGTTAAAATAAACGAATCTATGATTATCCAATACCAAAAGGATCCTTATCTACGCCTATCAGAAATAAAGACATTTATAAGCCAAGAAGATTATGATCTTATAGACAAAAGATAGGCATTGAGAGTTAGGGGCCTATCATTTACTAAGAATGCTCCCATCAACATATTATATGAATAGGGTAATGGTAGATGATCAAAGCTCTAACACAAATGTATGCAAAGCTGTTTGTAATAAAAAAGATATATCTAATGAGAAAATCATTTAAAATCTCAAGATGGAAAAATGTGCATCTACAATAAAACATATGAACAAACTCAACATGATTACAATTCAATTTGATTTTATTGATATGAACTTTGATAACGAAATTTGTGCCTTGAGCATACTAATATCAATAACTAAGACAAGGAATGGAATTATGACATCTCCTATGGATCCTTGAGGTTAAAGCTCAATAATGTCCAAGGATTTGATCCTAAGTAAAGACAACCGGAGATGAAAATTAGGTTAATGCTCTTCTTCTATTGCTATGAATGTTGGAGGCAGAAGAACCATAAAAAAGGGTTATACATATGGGAGATCCAAATCTTAAATAAATTGACACATAAACCCAAGGATAAGTCAGTCCAAATATCGCATCAAATATGCGAGCAATGTAGACAGATTAAATCCATAAAAAAAAAAGATTTTCCACAAAAGAGAAATGGACCAAATAGAATCTAGAAAGAACAAATTATAAAATGCAACTATAAAATGATTCAAGACACATTTATTCCTCAGTGTAAATTATCCCATTGAGTCATTGATTCAAGTATAGGGTGCCTCTTTTGAGTCTACTTAAATAAGGAGTTCATGTATAATTGCACTGCAAGAAACTACTAAAAACTCCGCCTTGTTCATTTTAAAATTGTGTTAGTCATGCGGGTATAAGTGCCGCTCTATAAAGATTTTGTATCTCCATAGCAAATAATTATAGGAGGGAGAAGTACCCTGCAAATTGGTGGCTTTGGATACAAATAAGCTGGAAACCGGCATCCGCACTGAAGGTAGGGTTGGCGTCCAGTAACCGGATGAAGAAGCGAGAAGAGATTTCTTTATCAACTTTTTTCCTGATACATAATGAGATAGAGAGAATGGGAAGAGATAGAGACAAAGCTAGCGAGAGAGAGAGAGAGAGAGAGAGAGAGAGAGAGAGAGAGAGAGAGAGAGAGAGAGAGAGAGAGAGAGAGAGACCTCTCGGCGGAGGAACTTCGGATGTGGGGAAAGGAGACGCTGGTGGAGCTAGAGCAAGATCCATTCCACCTCTAGAGCGCGAGGTTGAGAAGTTTGAGAGTGTACCAGTGAAAGTGCAAGCAGGGAAGATATGAAGATGTGAAGGCTGGACTTTGAACCGCAGAATTTTAGACGATATCCGTTCTGACCGAAATGAGGTGTCTCCTCACTCACAATAATCTTAATTGCATAAATATATTATACGTTTTCTTCTAGGAATATTTATTTTTGGATCAATATTCAATATATTCTGAATTTTATTTAGGACGAAATATTTTCTCTTATTAAAATCAATGTCTCGATGTCGGGAAAAAGGCTCGCTTACCATATACGTTATTCCATAATATCATAAGTGTTTTACTTTCTTGGGAAATTTACATACATACCATTATATTTATAATCATTTACATATCTAACACCTAAAAATTTAATATTACTCATATACCACCTAAAACTCATTTCATACATCACTTCTACCACTCCGTTACTTCCGCACCTCACGCCGTATTCTTCCCGCAAAATTTTCCATTGACGAATACCTCTACTCGCCAACACACTCGATCGGGATTACCTTTGCTCACGAAATCTTGTGCTCGCTGCTTGCGATCCTCTGCTCGTGAAGCAATGCTCGGCTTCTCTCGATCGGTATTCGATCTGGAATACCTTCCTTCACCTATAACTGCAGATATGACCTCCATTAACATACTTAATTGCATTTTTGCTTCTGTCATATCTTCTTCACCTATAACTGCAGATATGACCTCCATTAACATACTTAATTGCATTTTTCTGTTAAATTTAAATTTAATTGTAAAATTGCATTCTTTCGGGCCACCTCTATCAAAAAATCATAATAACCATTCATCTTTGCATTCTTTCTGTTACATAGCAGGTTTTAACTTGGGGATAAATTTGGTGCACTGTTTTAAAAATTGCTTCCTTTCTTCAAAAAAAAAATCGAAGGGCACAGATCAGGCTCCCGATCTCAAAAGCAAAAAAAACTCACAGCAAACTCCCGATCTAAACTTGCCTTTATCTGCAAGGTTACCAAACGCAGGGAAGCAAACAAAAAAAAAAGCTGGGAGTGGTAGATCTCAAAAGCAAGCTACAGATCTTCGAAAAAAAAAAACCAATCGAAGGGCATGGATCAAACCTTCTCCCGATCTCAAAAGCAAGCTACAGACTTCACCTTCCTCCCCTCTCGAGATCTCTGAAATCCTTGACCACTTGCACCGCAACGCTCTCTTACATTCGCGGTAAAAAGATGGGAGAAATACGACGTGAGGTGCGGAAGTAACGGAGTGGTAGAAGTGAGGTATAAAATGAGTTTTAGTTGGTATATGAGTAATATTAAATTTTTAGGTGTTAGATATGTAAATGGTTATAAATATAGTGGTATGTATGTAAATTTCCCTACTTTCTTTTAGAAATATAGTTTTTTAGATAAATATATTAAAAATTTTATTTCAAACAGAATTATTAGATTCAAATTTATCCATGAATAACCCTCATTTTTACAGGTAAATCGACCTAGTGAGCTAGGACCTATGAGAATGAAGAATGAAGAGAACAAAGAAAATTTTATAGAATGCTCAAGCATGTGAGTCTCAAAACTGGTAAAGTATCAACCATTAGTCAAAAAGGACCTTCCAACTATTCTCCAACACCCCTTATTTACAGGGTTATGAGGGCGATATCGATAAAAAGTAAAAAAAAATAATACTACACAGATTGTACATACAACTGTATACACCACTCTAAATGTTTGTCACCCTCGTTTGGTTGAGGGAGAGCGAGGGTAGCAAATTTTAATCAATGTGACTCTATGTGAGTTCAATAGTGACGTGTATGCAGTGGAGTGAGATGTGAAGTGTGGGAAAGTCTGATAGCAGGGGGCATCGACCTCAGATGATGTCGCTAAGATGGAAAAAGGAGTTTTTCATTATGAGGAATGAGTTCATCAAGCTGAAGAGGTGGTAAACATAGATGGTTCCTTAGTGGATGACCTATAGTCACTTATTAAGAAGTCATCTTTCCATTCAAAACATATCATAGTGGATATTTAAAGAAAAAAAATGTAATTTTTAATTTATATGACTAAATTGTATAGTACAAACCCACCATCATACAATATGAATAGTTCATTTTGAATAAAATCTACGAACTAAGTCTCTATTTGATCAGACTGTACGATCACGTTCGTGCAACATGATCAGTTCAACCAGTGCCCAATTCATCATGTTCGAACATGGATCAGATGCACTCAATCTTTATTTGTTCATATTTTATGATATATATTGGTGCATACAAATATTTGATTTAATTTGATTTTAGATTTTTAAACACTAAATAGGCAAGTTTAATGAATGTTTGTAGATTACAAGCAGCTCAAAATTCTTTTTTTTTTCTATTTATAGAAATTTAAAATTTTTCCATATTATTTGAAATCATTGATCATCCAATATGAAGCAAATCGTACATTATGGCTAGTTATTTTAAGTAATCCCTAATGCTTGAGCTTGGCATATGAGCTAGTAAACTCTAGCAAGTTATTAAATTATTTCATTTAATTAAAAAAAAAAAAAGTAAACTCTAACAAGTTTTGTGAGTTTGTCTATAAATCATGTTTTGTGAGTTTGTCTCTTATATAGCCATGAAGCAAAGTTTTCTTAGATGGGCCACACCTTACACCACACTTTTCAGCCTTTGTAGGGGCAACCACCTAAACTCACTTGTTATAGGGGACTTCTGTAATTCTCATTTTGGATCTTGCCAAAGGGCTAATCATTAAGATACTTACCACCATCTTTTGTGTGTGACCATTAAGATTCACCATCCATAGGGACTCACAAGCTACTAATTATGGATCTTGATATGAAGGGGAAAGTCAACCTATAGAAGCTTAGTTGTGTTCCATCAAAATTTGATGAATTGGTGCTTTTTGTTGGGTCACCAATCCACCTCGGGTGATTCTTGAACACTAGACTCACCTTAACAAGCTTTCTATGAATTGGGTAACTTCCTAAATGGGAGAGTCTTTGATTTTTAGTTTTGGGGAAACACTCATTTCTTGAGCATTATTTTCATACAAAGGTGAGTTCCCCATGAGTTGTGAAAATTTTATTAAAAAATGTTATGAGTTATAGATTCACTAAAATTAGGACTCGCTCACATAGAAATTGTAAAAGGAAAAGACATTGGAAAGATGAATTTTTTTAATTGCTTAAAATAAAAATTAAAGAAGTACAAGGGCAAGGACTTCCCTTTGGATGGGAGGTCATCTTTAAATCATTGAGGCTCCAAATCTTGTGTATTTATTTTTTAGAATGGGTTTGTAATTAATAAGCTCCTACGCTTGAAAGTTCAAGAGAGGGTGTTAAGCATCGTTTAAAAGCCCAAGGCACACCAAGAGAGGGTGAATTAGTGTTTTCTTATAAAATTCTTTTTCAAAATTACTTCTTGAAAACTTGATTGCCAAATTTGAAATTTCAAATTTAAATAAAAATCTAACAATGTGAAAGCTAGTCAATTTGTTGATCTTTTTTTACTAAAGAATTCAAGAGATGAACTTTAAAATATTTTTTTTTCTTTTTATACCTAATTAATCCAAACAATCACAACATTTACAACATGGATTTATAAAAAAAAACTAAATTGTAGAAAATTAAAGTGCATAAACTAAATTCGTAAGGAAAAATAACAAGAAACTAGCACACCAAAATTTTTTAGAGGTTCGGTCAACCTTGACCTACGTCCATTCATCGAAGCCCTCTATGGGTATTATACTAAACTCTTAGTGACTCTCCTTTAGCCCCCACAGCTAGGCGGAGAAGCCCTTATAAGAATAACTTCCACCAACCCAGTGCAGTGGAGTATTAGAATCCCTTTCATCCTCCTATTGAGGCAGAGAACCATGTATAATTTTTCACCCTCCGGGTGAAGGTAGAGTATCGTGCGATCCTTTTTAAAGATCATGTTGAAGGCAAAGAACCCAATGATCTCCAACCTTAAAGTCTTTCATCTTAGAGAACCCTCAGAAATCAACAAAGACACTAGAGGAATTAAGGTACAAGCTTGCTTAGAGAAATCATATGGAATCCCCTCAAAATCCTTGTCCCTCTCACAAATCCTTACCTTCTTCTCCAATGCTCCAAAACCTCTAAAAAAAGCCCTCTCTTAGAATCTCTTCAATAGCCAAAGATCAATTCAAAAGACTAATAGAAAAGTTTTTTATATAAGGCTTTAAAAAACCTTAAAAATTCAATTTTATCATCTTTGTTCGTACAACACAATAGCGGAGCATACATAACGATTAGTTCAAAAATCCAACTTTTATATAGTATGATGAAACAACTTCTGTACAAACTATTCAAATTGTTTATATTGATCGAAATATACAATCATGAGATCGTACGGTATAATTAGTTTAATGCTCTTAAGATCGTACAGGATGATCATTAGGATGATTGGAAATCATCTCTGCAAGTTGTTCAGTATGATTCACATTGTACTATATGATTAGTTCAAAATTTAAGATTTATTCAGGACAATCTTCGGGATGACTGAATATCATCTCTACATATTGTACGATACGATCGACATCAAACAATACAATGTGCCATGTTAATTAAACTTTGATTAAGTTGATTAATCACTGGGATTAAATGAATTAAGTTTTCAAAATATCATACAATACGATTTGTTATAAAATTAAAATTAAAATGCTTACTTAATTTTGATTGGCGACTAGGGTTTTTGGTTTAAACTAGCCATCCAATATGAACTGGATTGTATTGTATGATTATGTTAAAAATATTAATTACAAAATTAGTCATTAATAATTATTTTCTAAATGACTGATCATATTGTATGATCTAAATTATATGGTACGATTAGTTAAAAAAAATTAATGTTCATTTCTCACTCTCATATGTGTGTGTGCACGACTACCAAATTTGCATACACCCTTACATGACATTGACCCAAGAAACATATAATTAAAGAAATCAAAGATACAAACTCTTTGAAAACATCCTATTCTACATAATCTTGAGCTCTCAATGATCTTGAATGACATATGATGTACCTAAAATGTTAGTACACACATAAATGAATATGTAAAACAAATTCTAAGAGAAATAAAAATTAAATCAATAAAATTTGTTATCATCAAACTCACAAGCTCGAAATCATGGATTAAAACAAAGCTAAATTTCTATATAATGATGTTAGGATAGCCCTATGTGGTCACCAACTTACCAAGTATGTAGTGACAAGTAACATAATTTGCTTTCTTTAGAATTAGGTATATGGGCTAGAGGGTTTTCTCTTTTAGTGGTAAGTTGTAGTACTTAGTCATTCTCCTTTTCACTTCCTCTTGTTTGAGTCCAGCTTTTTCTCTGAGCTCCTCCTAAAGATCAACTAATATTCTCAAGCATTCCTGGATGGACACCTCCCACTCCATGAGTTCATTTTTTTTAATTAGAAATAATGATGACTCTTTAAATGTGTAGGTTGATCTTGATAGGTTTTACTGCCTTGGTATCGTGGAAAAGTGAGAGCATTGTTTGCTGATATACTGAGTAGTAAATCATCCTCAATGCCCGAAGGACTGAAGGAAGAGACTCCACCAAATCTCCCCTTCCTCCTACCTTTTCTCCAAGAGATTGAGGATTTTCCTGTTGGTAGCTTTGACTTGCCCATTTGTCTATGGGTGGTGGATTAAGGAGAATTTCTTGTATGTGAAAAAAGCTCTTCAGAAATTTATTGTTGAATTATGGCCTATTATTTTGTTATAATAGTGAGAGAAACAATATATTTATATATAATATATCTCCCTATAAAGTTGTTTGGCATAGTGTTGGTAGTTTGAGAGAGTGGTTTGTATTCAATCCACTTAGTGAATTAGTCTAACATGGACAAGATAAACTTTCTCTATTCTTTAGAAGGTGTAAATAATCCTAGTAAGTCCATCGCCCATATTGCAAATGTCCAAGGACAGCTTAAAGACACTTTTTTTGTGCGAAGGTTGTAGTTGCATGAGAGAACATTATTTGGCGTTGGAGGCACCAATTTGAGAATTCATCTACATATTTTCTAAAGTTTAGGTAAATATAAACTTTCCTTAGGATTCTATAGGCTAGTGTTCTCTCTTCCAAGTGACTACGACGCTCACTCGAGTGGGCTTCCTTGAGTATTATCTATTTTTCATTTTCTCCTATACAACTCAAAATGATTATTGAGTTCATCGACCTCCTAAATATTTGGCTTCCCATCATTAAGATGTTGGTTGCCTTGATTTTGAATAATCATTTGTCACCAACATATGTACTTATCACACCTATCTCCAAGCAATCTCTAACAGGGTCTATCTAGTTCGTCAAGTGAGTGGCATCTATTTTTATGTCCATCATTAAGTTGTTGGCCTTCTTGATTTTTTATCATCGCTGATCACTAACTTCTTCAATTATTGCTTCTATCTCCAAGTAATCTTTAATAGGGTTTATCCACCTCATCAGGTGACTGGTCTTTATTTGCATGACCTCATCTTCTTCTATGTTGGGCATCATGATCTTGACTATAGGCCACCTGCTAGGTTTCCCCTACTTAGATAGAAAGTTAACGAGTTTATTTTACTTCGAGGGGATTTGACTCTTAAAGTATTTTAGTGTACTAATTTATTCCTTCACTTTGAATGAATACTTTATAAGTAGATCTTTTCTTGCTTTATATTCACCATTGATTTGATTTAGTATCCACTAAGTGTGATAATATAACACCAATTGAGTTACTCTCTGTCCTATAACATTCCCAAGATAGTGAGTAGGGCTTCGTACTCAGCTTGGTTATTTGTGACTTTTATTTATATGTTGGTTGCTTAGGTGATGGTGACTCTCGTGGTGCTTCTTAGAACTATTCCTACACTAATTACCTACTTGACAGAGTTGACATTGGCATATAATGTCTATTGTTGGCAAGGCGTTACCACTTCTAACTTGACAATTTGATCTTTGAAATTGGTAAAGAGGTTAGTAAGTACTTGAGCTTTGATGGTCTTGTAAGAGTAGGCAATTTAGAACTTGCCAACTTTATAAACCATTTGAGAAATATTCCTAAGTGATAACTTTTTGTAGTACAACATTCAATGGGTGGTTAATTAATACTTGAATTGGATGGACTTAAAAGTATGGTAAAAATCATCTCGATAAAATTTCTAGTTAATAAGCAAACTTTTCATGACGGAGTACCTTTTTTCTATAACTAGGAGTGTCTATCTTATGTTATACATGAGCCACTGATAGCATCCTTAGCCACCCACAAATAGTACAATAAATATTTTACTTATCATGGCCTTTAGAGTAGGGGCAGTAAGGAAACAAGAAGCTTCAATTGATGAAAGATGACTTTTCATCCCTCACCCTAGGAATATTATATATCTTATCAGGGATAATTTTTATATGTATCAAGCCTGTTAAAGTATTGTTTAATACTAGAGTGTCACACTCTTTTGTTTCAAAAGAGTTTGTTAGATCTATAAATCTGTCTCTTTCATTTATGCTTAAGTCATTATTAGTATTAATGCCAAATTAAACTCAAATGAAAACCAATAGAAAATGTCACGTGGAAATAACTATTAGTGATAAAAACTTAGAAGCAGATCTCATTATATTTTCATTATCTGGGTTTGATAAAATCATAGGTATGGATTGGTTATCTTATTATTTTATGATGATAGATTGTAATAAGAAGGAAATTAGATTTTATATGCTAGGAGAAAAAAGAATTTAAATTTCAATGGGACAGAGTTTCATCTTTGAGGGCTTATCAGTTATTGAGGAGAGGACATGGGGCTTTTTGGTCTATGTTAAGGATCTAAAGAAGGAAGAAAAAGAATTAAATGATATACTAGTTGTGCTGAAATATCCAAAATTGTTTATAGATGAGTTACATGGCTTACCTCCAAGCCGAGAGATTGATTTTACTATTGAACTGGTCACTTGAGTTGAACTTGCTGCTAAAACTCCTTATAAAGTGATAGAGGTCAAGAGCTTATTAGGTTTAGTTGGCTACTATAGAAGATTTGTTGAGGGATTCTCATAAATTGCTATGCCATATCCAGAATAGCCTGAAAGACAGTGAAGTTCAAATGGATAGATTAGTGTGAAAAATCTTTTCAAAGATTAAAGTAGTGTTTGATGACTACTCTTGTACTAACTCACCCTTCAAGCTCAGATGGATTCCAGCTTTGTAGTGATGCTTCACAAAAAGTGTTAGTATGTATATAGATGTAGAATGGAAGAAGTATTGCTTATGCCTCTAGACATCTAAAAAATCATGAAAGGAATTATCCAACTCATGATTTAGAATTAGTTCTAGTTATTTTTACCTTGAATATATGGAGAAGTTATTTGTATGGAGTGAGGTGTGAAACTTTTATAGGCCATCAGAGTCGAAATATATATTCACACATAAAGAATTAAATCTAAGGTAGAGGAGATGGCTGGAACTCATTAAAGACTATGATTTGAATATCCAATATCATCCATATAAAGCAAATATGATTGCAGATGTATTGAGCAGGAAGACTTTCGATAATGCCAACTAGATTATTACTAAATAACTTGAGTTGATGAGAGACAATGAGAAGATAGAAATTTTAGTAGTTCAACCCAATGATACAGAGATGGTGATCTTAAATTAGATTATTATTTAATCCACATTGAAGGACATGATATGAGAAGCCTTTTCACAAGATGCAGACTTTAAGAAAATCTTAGATATGGTTAATGCAGGACATTTAGAAGAGTACGAACTTAATGATGGTGGATTGCTATGGTATAGAGGAAGAATTTATATTTCAAATTTTGGAGACTTAAGGAAGGATATTCTTTAAGAAGCACACTACTCAAGTTATACATTCATCTAGATAAAAAACAAGATGTATTGAGATATGAAAGAAACATTTTGGTGGCCAGGAATGACGAAAAGTGTGTTAGAAGTAGTTACAGAATGTACTTCTTGACAAATCGTCAAAATAGAACATCAGAAGCCAGGAGGATTTTTGTATCCCTTACCTATACTTGAATGGAAGTGGAAGGACATTTCTATGGATTTTATAGTTGGTTTACACAGGTTCATAAGTGATTATGATGTTATATGGGTGATAATTGATATGTTAACCAAATTTGCACATTTCTTACCTCTTAGGCAATATGATGCTATTAAAAAATTGGTTAATTTATATGTTAATGAAATTTTCAAACTTCATGATGTACCAAAATATATAATATCAAATCAGGATGGGAGATTCGCCTCTAGATTATTGAGAAATGATCAAGAAGCTATGGGTACAAGAGTACTTTTTTTTAATGGGTACAAGAGTACTTACTTTAATACAAATTTTCACCCCAAACTGATGTTCAATCAAAAATAACAATTTAGACCAATGTTTTAAAAATTGGATCAGACTTGTTGGTTCAATTAGTTCAACCATGAACCGATCGTGTAACCGTTCTGATCCAGCTTATATATCCAGCTTCGCATCAAATCAACTGGTAAACCACTGAACCGATCTGGTTTGGAAAGAATCGGCCAATTATATAATAATTTTATTTATTTTAATAAATATTATATAATATATTTTAGTTTATTAATTTCTTTAAAATTTTTAAAATATTTTTATTAAATATAATGATTAATTAAACCATAATATTTGTATATTATTTTGAATATCACACATAATGTGTTTAGGTAGAAGTGTGTACTTCATACTATTTAATTGGTTAAAGTTAACTATCTCGAACCATTCTTATGATGTGGACCAAAAAAGTTGCATGAATAATTTAGAATATAAATTTGCGCTTAATTAGGTTAGTTGGGCTTCAAATTTAGGCTTAGTTGGACTATAAAAGGCTTAGTGTACTTTAAAATTATTATAATGTATATTATAAGAATTAATAATATAAATATTTAATATTATAAATTTATATATTATATAAAGTATGATTTTTATAAATATATAAATAAATTATTCTTAAATGATATTTATATATTTAAAATTTTATTATATATATATATATTTAATTTTCATAAATATTATTAAATGCTCGTATATTTATATATTGTTAATAAACATTAATTTTTAATATTATAAATTTATATATTATATGAAATATTATTCTTAAATGATATTTATATTTATAAATTTTTATTATATATATTTTTAAGATTTTATAAATATTATTTTTTTTTTTGGGAAAAATTTGGGGCAGAGCCCATATATTAATCACCAAAGATTACAAGTAAGAAAAATTACAAGTAAGCAAAAACTATACCACCCAAAAGAAAAGAAAAATTGCAGATGAAGGGGACTCAGGAAAATAGATTTACATCAAAAGGCATCAAAGCTTAAGTCATGAAAGCAACCGCCTATAACCCATCAAAGTCGAGAAAGACACCGGTTGCCAGCCAAAACTGATAATGGCAGCCAACACAGTGCCTAGAAAACGCAGTCCTGGTTGCCGAAAGACCATCCAAGGATGCATTGAAGATGTAAATATGACACATCATCGTCCCGCATCTGCAGTCATCCCACCAAAGTAGCATCTTGTAGGGTCTGAGGGATACACAATCAAAACTCCAAAAATTTGAGTAGCAGATTTGAAATTCCAAAAATTCAACCCAAGAATAACTCCCAGTAGCATCCAGCGTAAGGAGAGAAACAGTGGGGGAGCAAAAATATAAATGAATTGTATAAAGCCAACTTCCAGATAAAGGTCCAGCTAGCGAAAACCTTCAGTCAACCCAGAATTTCTTTAAAGTGATTTTTAAGCGAATCATAATGCCTCCAATTCCTAGCTTTAGCTTCAATGGCATGAATAATAACATTTTTAAGCTCAGAAGGGGATCTCCAAATAGAAGAAAACCGCCTATTGTTTCTTTCTCTCCACAGATGATACACCAAAACAGCCATAACAAAGTTACATAAATTTCTATCAACCTTTGTGAAGTTACGGTAGCTCTCAAAGATATCAAACACTTGCATCAGGTTTGGCCTCAAGTAAAATTTAACCAAATCAGGGAAAAGGGCAGTGAGTAGTAAAAAGGAGTAATCACATTCAAAATAAACATGTGAGTGAGACTCCAAATTGCCCAGACAGAACGAGCAATTCGGGTTCAGTGGAATACCCCTCAAATTCAAAATGTCCGCCATCTTAAGTTTACATTGAATAGCCATCCACGAGTAAGAGGCATACCGCAAGGCATACCTTTTATGCCAAATGAACTTAAACCAAGGAACATCCTCTAAATTAGAGTGAAAATTTTCAGAAAAGATCCTGTTGGAAGGGCAAGACGTAACAATCCGAGAATTCCAGGTCAACACAGGACCCTCCCTAACAATCAACAAATTGCTAATAATGCTCTTAATTGAATCAGGAATATAATCCGGAAGATTCCAACCGTTAGACGAGATAAAATCCCCAACCCAAAGGTGAGAGATTTTAATAGAATCAGTCAGCTCAGCCACAGAGCCATTGATGCACCAGGGGTCCCATAGGAACGAGAGATTGCTGTTATGATGTACCGAAAGAGAAACTACAGGTTTAATATCAACAACAGTTTTGCAAAACAACTTCCAGAATTTAGATGCAGTAATAGGGGAATGTTTCCAAGGGGATTCATACTTCACCCTATACCACAAGCCAATTAAGGAGCCCTGATTATACATTCTAAAAATAAAGGAGCAGGCCATATTGTGATAGAGAGAATCAAAGGATGATAGCCCAATACCACCTTTACATTTAGGCATAGTAACCGATCTCCAAGAGATAAGATGCATTTTTTTATCTAAAGTATTCCCAAAGAAAAGAAATTTAGAACAGATTCTAGCTAAGAATTTGTAACAAGCTTTAGGTATAATAGCTCCTCTTATCCAATACCCAATGGTGCTGGCAATAGTGAATTTCAAATCTTGAAATCGACCTGCAAAAGAAAGAAATTTAACTTTCCAACCCTCAAGTAGAGTAGATATTCTACTCAGTAGGGGTTGGAACTGAGAAAACTTGAGGTTGTCGGAGGATATAGGAATCCCCACATAAGTAAGGTTGAAGTCAATTTGAGAAATTCCCAGGATATTCGAGATTTGATGAGCCACAAAGGAGTTCTTAGAAAATATAATGCTGCTTTTTGAAGGATTTATGACAAGACCAGAAGCCATAGAAAATTTTGTGAGAGCCTCCTTAAGGGACCTAGCATTATCCACTGTGGCTAAACCAAAAACCAAAAGATCATCAGCATACATAAGGTGGCTTGCCTTAAAATTCTTGTACTCCATCCCCAAAAAGGAATTGTGATCCATGCAATCCAAACAAGAGGAGAGTCCATCCATAACGATGCAGAATAAGAGAGGGGAAAGAGGGCAACCTTGCCTCAGTCCAGAAAATGATTTAAAGAACCCCTCCAAAGAACCATTCAGACATATAGAAAAATAAACATCAGAGATGCAAGCATTTATCCAAGAAATAAAAAGAGTAGGGAACCCTTTTTGTTTGAGCCTGTTGATAAAAAAGGAACGAGAGACAGAGTCGAAGGCTTTTTTAATGTCAAGCTTAGCACAAAAATAATTTTTATGACCTTTGAACTCCCTCAACAACTCCGAAGCAAGAATAATATTGTCAGTGGAACATCTCTTGGCGATAAAACCCGCTTGACTTTCGTGAATGATAAAGGGAAGAATGCTTTTCATCCTTTTTGCTAAAATCTTGGCCACAATTTTATAGAACACATTGCATAAGGAGATAGGCCGAAAATCATTGATGGAATTGGCATGAGAGCCCTTAGGAATAAGAATTATAGCTATGGCTTTAGCACCTCTAGGCATCTGGCCAGTGGAGAAGAAGTGTTTAATAGCTCTGCATAAGATGAAACCAGAAATATGCCAAGTTTTTTGATAAAAGACAAATGAGAAACCATCCGGACCAGGTGCTGAAGAAGGAACCCCATCAAATACAACTCTCTTTATCTCCTCATTCGAAATAGACTGCACAAGACCCTCCAAGAGATGTGAAGGAACCGAATTACCAACATGAAGGTAATGAGAATTTTCCAAAATAGGAGATGGAGCATTAAAAAGATTCTTAAAGTGATTGATAAGAGCATTGGCCATGTCATCATGAGAAGAAATTACCCCATAAGGAGTAGAAAGCTCTTTAATCATATTTCTGTTCTTCCTAGATTTAATCTTGGCATACAGAAAACCAAGATCATCCTCTCCTTGAGAAAGCCAGTAGGCTTTCGCCCTTTGCGAAATCCAAGAGGACCAAGCAGATTGAAAAAGAGCCATATTGACACTAGTATGTTTCAGATGGGTGTTTAAATCAACATTTAATGGATCCTTTTGAATGTCAGAAAGACAAGTAAGATGGGCATTCTTTAACTCCAGAATGCCGCTAGATATATAGTTAGAAGAATTCCAAATCTTTCCACGAATATCATTCTTGAGAGATCTCAAACAGTTATAAAAAACAGCAATTGGACTAGCATTAAATGGTATATCAAAGGCTCTTAGAGTTAAATCCCAGAAATCATCAAACTTGGTCCAAAAATCCTTGAACATGAACCTGGAGGCAGATTTCTTGAAAAGAGAGGCATTAAGGATGAGAGGAGCATGATCTGAACCAGAGAAAGAGTCTACTTTATAAAATGCCGTTGGGAAGGTGTCCAAGAAAGAAGAATTAACCATCATTCTGTCCAATTTGATGTGAATAGGATCTTCACATCTTTGATTAAACCAAGTGAAAAATAACCCAACAGACGCAAGGTCTTAGACTCCAGCATCAAAAGCAAAATTATTAAGTTCTCCCAATCTATCATTAGACAAAGGAATACCTCCAGCTTTTTCACCGTCAAACCTAAAACAGTTGAAGTCACCCATAATGATCCATGGGTTATTCAAATTAGAGGAAATGTTGAGAAGATCTCTCCATAACTCTTTCCTTTCTTCAATAGTATTGGCAGCATAAACAACACACATATAGAAAGGGGGTAAATAATCAACCCCAACTAGCCCATGGATGAGTTGCGAAGATGAGAAGGACGGAATGAAAGACACATGATCAACATCACATTTAACCCAAATTCTACCCGGCGTAGAATGGTTAAAATTATCACAACGATTCTCATTATCAAACAAGGAGTGAGAGAAAGAGAACCAGGAGTCAGAAGCAGAAGCGAGGTTAATCTTAGCTTCCAGAATACATAGCAGTTTAATGTTATGGATGGCAATGAGATCCTTGCAATACTTAACTTTGATGGGATTGTTAAATCCCCGGACATTCCAAGCAGCAATAGGAGGCATGGACATGGTCATTTGTGCGGTTTGGCCTTCTTGGCCATCTTAGGTTTGAACTTCCCCTTCTTGGATGGGGACTTAGATTGGAGTAGAAACCTTGGTAGATGTAGATGAAGAAGCCGGGGAGCCTTTAAGATTTGTCTGAGTAGTCGGAGGAGCTTTAGCAATATTTGAGGAGGATGAAATTTCCTCAAGCAATAATGGGTCCCCATCAGGATTTACAACCAAAATGGGCTCTTCAATAGGGTCATCCACAGGTAAAGAGCCAAAGCTGTTAGCAAGCATCACCTGAGGCGGCAAAAGATTAACATGGTTACTGAGAAATGTGGAGAACGTTGATGTTGTTCGTGGAAGGTTGAGATTAGGAAGAGGAGAAGTTGGAAGAGGCGGAGCAGACAGAGGTTGATTAGAACACTTAACAGTGGAACTTTCAGTGTCAAGAAGTTTCGGGGTATCAGCCATTCCAGAGGAAGACGGAAGTTCTGTATGGACAATCGGGGTTGACATGAGAGGTTGCTGTGAATTAGAAGGAGGAATACAGGGGACAGAAGATTGGCCACTGAAAGGAGGCCTGGGTGGTTTGGAGGGGTTTCGACTTTTGCTTCTACCCCTAAATGCTGGTTTAGGAGGAAGGGATGGCTTAGGGGCAGGATTTTTTGGGCAAAGAGCAAAAGGGTGGACAAGAGAACCACATCCCTCGCATTTGGTAGGTTTCCAGTCATACACAACCGTAAGATTCAAATCCTCTCCATCAATTTCCATCGGTATTTCATCCGGATGTTCCGAGTTTTTGTCAACTTTAACACAGATTCTCGCAAAAGTAAGTCTAGTTCTTTTAGCAGTTAGTGTATCAACATAAAGAGGTTCACCAATAAAACTGGCTATTTTCGAGATACATGCCATAGTCCAGAGAGCAAGGGGGAGGTTAAGAAGCCTTAATCCACAAAGGAATCGAAGCAGACTCGTCTCTTTTTGGCTGGAATTTGGGGTTCCAGCGTTGCAAGATGAAGGGTCTACCGAGTAGGAACCAGGGACCTCCCGACCACACCATGTCGTAGTCTTCAACCGCCGTGAACTTCAACAGGAAGAAGTCATCCGCAAGTGAAAGGAGAGAGAGGGAGCCTTTAAGTTTCCAAACTTTCTCCATCGACGCCAAGAGTCTTTCGTAATAGGGGCGAGGACCCAGGGAATAGCCAACTAGGGACAGATTCCACAACGATTTATCTTTGTTGAGCTCATTCGAAATAAAAGAGAGATTTTTAGCTGGCTTGACAAAGGTCATGGGCCAATCTTCACGAGGGGAGGGGGAAGCAGCGAGGTTGCTAGCATAAGAGAGAGGGGGCTGGATCAGAGCGGCACCAAGCAGGGAAGAACCGTTGAGAGGCGAAAAATCATCGGGAAGGAGAGCCATTCCGGCAGGAGGTCGGAGAAAGAAAAGGGGAAGCCAACGCCGCCAAAACAAGCCGAAACCCTAGCAGAGCTGATCCAGGGATTTTTTTGTTTTTTGGAAAGGACAAAAACTAACTTGCTCTTATAAATATTATTAAATGCTAATATATTTATATTATATTATATTAATTTTGTTAATTTTTAATAATATTAATATTTATTATGTCATCCGATTTGACCCTATTTTGACCAGTTGAACCGGTCGAACCGTGAACCTCTCCTTCTTTTAGTTTATTATCTAGTCTAGTTTTTATAACCTTGATTCTGACTTTAGTGGCAAGTGGGAAACACATTTATCATTGATTGAGTTTGTCTATAATAACAGTTTTTAATCAAGTATAGGTATGGCTACTTATTAAACATTGTATGGAAGAAAATATCGAACCCCTTTATGTTGGGGTGAAACTGGAGAGAGGAAGATCATTGGTTTTGACTTGTTTGATGATGCTAATGAAAAGATAAAATTGATCCGTGATAGGTTAAAGGTTGTTCTTTATAGATAGAAGAAATATTATGATGCTAAGTATAGTCTTGTTGAATTTGAAGTTGGAGAGTTTGTTTTCCTCAAGGTTAGTCCAGTGAAAGGTGTGAAAAGATTTAGAAAAATGGGAAAATTGAGTCCAAGATATGTAGGACCTTTTGAAATTTCAGAAAGGATTGAAAAGGTGGCCTATAGGATTATTTTGCTAACACATATGAGTTCAGTTCATAATGTATTTCATATCTCTTCTTTGAGGAAGTACATTTCAAATGAAGCTCAAAAGATCATTATAGAATTAGTGGATATTCAACCAGATTTGACATTTATAGAAGAGTCTGAGAAAATTATAGATTATGATATTAAGCAACTTCGAAGCATAGATATTCCTTTTGTCAAGGTTTTTTGTAAGCACCGATCTAAACAAGATGTTAGTTGGGAGAAGGAATCAAAAATGAAAGAAAGTTATCCATATTTGTTTGAATAAGGTAAGCTTTTATTTTCTTCCTTTTAAATTTCGAGGACAAAATTTTTATTAAAAGTGGAGAATTGTAAGGCTGGAAAACACTAAATCAAGCTTAACGACGAGTTGCGGCACACCACAACAAAATAATTAAATTTTCAAAGTTGTTAGATTTTGACAAAATAAATTTTATAAAATTCTACATTTAGTTTTGATCATTTTGATATAAATAACTCAGGGTTAATTTCTCACGAATTTAAAATTAGAAAATAGCAAAGAAATTTTTTTGTGGAAAATTACTTAAAAGTGCTTTTAGTCTTCATGAAAATTAAATTAATAAGAGTATTTATGTCTTTTGGCATAACCCCAACCATCTAAGAGACTTCAAGGGACTGAATCCTTTTGGTCCCTTCTCATCTCATGACACTCCATTCGGTCGAACAAGAGGAAACAGAGAGAGAGAGGGCAACAAAAAGGTCTAGGGTGGTGGCGGCAACGATTTTCAGCGACCATTCTTGGGGGAAATTGAAGAGGAAGGCTTAGGAAACAAAAATGTATGTTTCTAAACCTTGAAAATTTTCATTTCACTTAGATTTCATGAGGTGAAAATTTTAGAGTTTCTCCAAAACTTAGAATTTTTCAAAGAGATTGTTAAGGGAAGTTTGAGAATGGATTTTAACCACAAATTTGAAGTTTTCCCCAAATTTTGTTAGGTTTCAAAAAATTAGAGTTTTTCCAAAATTTGAATTCTATGAAAATTTCTTAACTAATATTGTTCCAAATGGTCTTAAAAATGTTTTTAATGGTAAAAATTAGGATTTTTTCAGAAATTTTCATTTTTGTTTTAAATTTTAATTTAAAATAATCTAAAAATGCTTAAGCTCTAAATTCATTAAGTGATGGAGAGGTTTTGAATTGTTAATATGATAAAATTAATGAAAATTTGGTTTCATAAATTTATGATTGTAAAGCAAAACAAAAAATATAGTATATTTTAATTTAATGTAGGAAATGGTAGTGTTAAAATAGTAATATTATAAATTTAGACAACAATTTGGATTTTAAAAAATTAGAGTTTAATTAAATCTGAAAATAACTAATATTAAAATATTAATTAAAGGAAAATGAATTTTTTTTGAAGGGGCAAACAAGTTAAAACAAAATAAGGATACAACTCCTTAATGAATCTAAGGCCCTCTAGAAATACATCATTTAAAGGAAAATTTATAAGCCATAGATTCAAACTAAAGACTAGAACAAACAAAAGAAGCTAAAAAACAGAAACATAAAGCAGAGGAAAACAAGGCTCAATCACACAATAAAGGAAAAGACAACTAGAAACAAGTAAAACCAACACCAAACAAAATCAAATTAGCTCTAACATCCAAAAAGACTACATCAGCATCAATGCCAGCACCAAAATAGCTCCCAAAAGCACGAACAAATGTCTACGAAAACCAAATCAAGACCAACAAAAGAATTACTTCTTTTTAGATTTACGCGCTCTACGTTTGCCACTTCTTTTAATAAATTTTGTTCTTGAAACCAAATCATCTTCATAAAAATCTTTACCATCAGCTGAAGAATTGTCGGCATGTAACCAGTCACCCCGCATCACCTCACTAACCCTTGAAATGTGAGTCTATAAATCATCCTTGGAAACAAGGGTTAAAGTCACATTCAAAAGTGACTCTTCAAAACTTTTAGACAAGGGAACATCACCATCAGAAAGAGCACAAAAAACAACAGTAGTATCCAAAATAGCACCAGTTTCACCACCATCATCAACCACAAATCCACCCTGTTAGCTCAAGAAAAATAGCATGAATGCATGAATCCTGCTTTTTTAGTCGTAGGATTCTATTTCCCTTAAGTCAGATTGTAGTTAACTAGATTTCTCCTGAGGGTAGTGTCAGGATTTATAGATATGAGGTTCTTACTTCCTATGAGTGCAAGCGCCCTTAGTTAATTACCCCTCTTACTACGTAAGAGAGATCTCTCGATTAAGGATGAATAAATTTTAGATATTTTTTTTAGTCTCAATTGTGGGAAGGTGGAGGTAAACTCGATCAAGATCCCATGGTTCTGTCGTCCCGGGTATACCGTAGATTTTAGTCTACCAACACAAATAATCATTGACCATAGTGTCAAGGGAATCTGATTAGCAGCCATGGGTTGCCTCCTCTCAGGGATCCCAAGTAGACTAAAGTGGTTAGAGTTGATTTTAGTTTTAATTTAATTTGAGTTGGGGCTTACTACTTCCTTAGACGTTGCCCATTAATTTGTTTAATTTGGGGCTTACGACTCAAATTAGGAGTTGCCAGTGTTATTTGATTTAGATAGGGCTTATGACTTCCTTAGAAGTTGCCTAATGATGGGTCTTACGACCTAGCTCTATAAGCTAAGTGGCCCGTAGGGTGGGTCTTATAACCTAGCCCTTATAAAATAGGATGCCCAAAAATTTTAATTGTTTGGGTAGGACTTATGACTTCCCTTAGGAAGTAGCCTGAAAAGCGGATCTTACAACTTAATCCAAAAGTTTAAATTTGGCTTGAATTGAATTTGAATTAGGTCTTAGTGCTTCCTTAGAAGTTGCCTAATGATGAGTCTTACAACTTAGCATTTTAAGCTAAGTGGCCCGAATGATGGGTCTTACAACCTAATCCTTATAGACTATGATGCCCATGTGAGGGGTTTAGGTTTGTGTTATCACCAAAACATTTCCCTCAAAGATCGAACTTACGGCTTCTATTAGAAGTGGCCGGGGGTTTTAATTGGGGGTTAGGAGTTAGGCCAATTTTACCTAAAACTTTACTCATAAGATCAGGCTTGCTGCTTTCCTATGAAAGTTGCCGGGTAGTGGATCTTACAACCAAGTTCTTATAAACAAGGATGTCCATAAATTTTGATTGGAAGATTCAGTGGCTTTCTTAGAAATTGTTTGTTTATTTGTATGAGCACTATGGTTGTTGTACTTTATTTTAAAAAATATCCCTGACATATGGGACTTACTACTTCACTTAGAAGTAGCCCATTGGTGGGTCTTACAACCTAACCCTATAGGCTAGGATGCCCGATATTTTAAATTTAATTATTTGAGTGGACAATAGTTGTTTGAAACTAGACCACCGTGATTTTTTAGTTGGTTGTTTACCAGTAGTTGTACTTACTAGTTTGACCAGTTGTCATTGTAACACTGGTGTTCTTTTGCTATAGTAGTTTTCCTTTCTTTTAATATATTACTTATTTTTTGTACCAGTGTACTGATGATTTATTACTGCATTTTCTGCTTTAGCATCAAATTTAACATTATTTTATTTGTAATGCTAAATGAATTTAATTTATTTGTTACAAAGGGCTCGTACATGAGGGACTTTTAGAGAGCTTGCAGAATGTGTTGTGTAGAGTTTCTGTTATGGTTATAGGGAGTTTTGCATAGGAATTTGTAGAGTTTTGTTTGAGTTGTGTTTGATTTGAGTTTGAGTTGTGAGTTGATTGCTTTATATACATGTCTATAAAGATAAAATTTACAATGAAATTTTACCATAAAAATGTGAGTTTATATTTCCAACAATTCTAATATTTAAAAAAGAGTTGTTGTAGATAGCTTCAAGCTATTTGGCTTAGAAGGCAAAGAGGGCAACTCTTTGAATTTTGCATAGTAATTTAGCTCTAGCACGAAATTTGTTTTCAAGTCATTTTGCTTTCGACATGCAAGCTAATTTAGAGACTTGTGGAAAAGAAGTTATCCAAAATGTGGAAGAGTTTTCCCCTTCCAACTTAATTTTTTTTCTAGATTTGAAATCAGATTAACAATGCTCATTCATAAAAAAAATGATTTTAAAATATAATTTATAAAAAATCTGATTTATAAAAAAAATTGATTTGAAGTAAACCATCGCAATTTATATAAAAAACTGATTTATATATAAAAAGATTATTTATTTAGAAATCTGATTTATATAAAAAAAATCTGAATATATGCAATTTAATTGATTCAATCAGTAAATTAATTGCTCTTTAATTTTAAAAAAAAATTTAGAGATCTTCATTTTCCAAAACTCATTAAGTTCATAATTTTCAAGAAAATTTCGGTAGCCTCCCTACGTCACCTCCCCACTGAGAGAGAAATCGGGACGGCACTGCCGTAATTTCTTCCCACCCGGACCTAAGGTCGACGACGTAGGGTCTTCAATTTAAAACCATCTCACAAGGATCTAAGATCAACTGCGTGAGGTCTTCAATTTGGAACCATCTCGGTCGGACCTAAGGTCGACGACACGAGGTCTTCAAATTCAAAACCATCTGCCCGGATTAAAAATCAACGGCGCAGGTCTTCAATTTCAAACCATCTTGGTCGGACTTAAGGTACGACGGCCGGGGTCTTCGACATTTGCTTAAAAAAATCAATCCTCTCCTTCTTTTTATATTTTTTATAAATATATTTTTAAATATAATATCATATTATCTTTAATTATAAATTATATAACAATTATATAATATATATTATACTATAATATATAACAATTATATCATTATATATTATATATATAATATAAGAGAGAGGGTAAGGAGCATAGTCGGACAGCCATTAAGGAGCCGAATAAGCAACCTGTGCAATCTCTGCACCTTTTTGTGAAGCAACAAAATTGGGCAGCGACGGAGGAATCAGAGGGCTAGGCGTCAGTGTCGGATGTCAGGGTCGGAGAAGCCAAGTCGAACAGCAAGGAGGGAGTCGAAGAAGCAAAGTCGGGTAGCAATGAAGGAGTCGAAGAAGCCGTTCGTGCGATCCTTCCTCTACCGCAAACTAAAGCCGAGCAACAACCTTAGCGTCGGAGGAGTGAACAGAGCGAGCATAATGTCTCTTTTTTTTGAACTCCTTCGTTTCTTTTATTTGTTTCCTTTGTCGAATGGTGGTTACTCGAGCGAAACAATGTGTCATTCGGTGAAGTGGGGCCGGCAGAGAGTGTGAACTGCTTCGTAATTCTTCATTTTTTTTAAGTCAACAAATTGCCTCCCAACGAATTTATTGTGTGACTTTCACACAATAGATTCGTTGTAGTATTTTTGAACATTTAGCATTTTTGTTATTTACTACTTCCCTTTCTCTTTTCTTTCAATCATTTAGATTTGTTTAAGTAGTTAAATCTTTAGACTTGTGAGCATAAAAGATTTCAAAGTTCGGCCCTTAGGTTTATTGAACTTTGGGGATTTGACTTGACCTTTAGGTTTATGAGCATAGGAGATTTATAAAGTTCAGCCCTTAGGCTTATTAAACTTTAGGGATTTAGCTCGAACCTTATGTTTATGAGCATATGAGATTTACAAAGTCCGGCCCTTAGGCTTGTTGAACTTTTGAGATTTAGTTCGACCCTTAGGTTTATGAGCTTAGAAGATTTTGAATGTTCGACCCTTAGGCTTATTGAACCAATAGGTTTTAGCTCGACCCTTAGGTTTATGAGCGTAGAAGAATTCAAAGATTCGGCCTTAGGCTTATTAAACTTTGTGAATTTAGCTCGACCCTCAGGTTTATGAGCGTATGAAATTTACAAAGTTTGGCCTTTAGGCTTGCTAAACTTTGTGGATCTAGCTCGACCCTTAGGTTACTGAGCATAGGAGGTTTATAAAGTTCGGACCTTAGGCTTATTGAACTTTTTGTATTTAGCTCGACCCTTAGGTTTATGAGCGTAAGAGATTTCAAAGTTCGACCCTTAAGTTTAATGAACTTTATGGATTTTAGCTCTACCCTTAGGTTTGTGAGCATAAAAGATATCAAAGTTCGGCCCTTAGGCTTATTGAACTTTATATGTTTATCTCTACCCTTAGGTTTATGAGCTTCAAAGATTTCGAAGATTCGACTCTTAGGCTTACTGAACCAATAGGTTTTAGCTCGACCCTTAGGTTTATGAGCTTAGAAGATTTCATAATTCCTTTATTTTATTTAGTAAAGGGGATAAAATTACCTCCTAACTTTTCAGGAAGGGATTGAATTTGTCCTCTATATTATATAATAATATAAAAATTGCCTCCTGTCTTTCAGAAGGGGGTTGAATTTATTTCTTGCATTGCAAGAGAATACGAAATTGCATGTAGTATTTCAGGAGGGAATTAAATTTATCTCATACTTTATAGGAGAATATAAAAATTGCCTCCCATCTTTCAGGAGAGAATTAAATTTATCTCCTGCATTACAAGAGAATATATAAAATTGCCTCCTGTCTTTCAGAAGGAGATTTTGGATTTATCTCCTGTATATGCAGACAAATTGGTACACATAAAATTTTTTTATATGTGATATTTCTTCTTTGGTGGCATAGGTCTTTGACCTTTTAGATATATGAGTTGATAGGCTCCTCCTTTATATAATATTTCAATGATGAAGGGTCCTTCCCATATTGGATCAAATTTGCAGCCAAGGCGACGGTGAGGGATTATAGGTCCTCAACGAACCAGAATAAGTTAATCTTCTTTAAAACTTCTAGGATAAACCATTTGATCATAAGCCCTAGTCATTTTTGCCTTATAGAACTCTAGACTTTCTTGAGCTTGAAGTTGAACTTCATGAAGAGCTTCAAGTTCTTCAAAACGTAGAAGATCATTTTCTTCCTTGGTTAATTCGTATTGAACAGCAATACGAAGAGATGTCAACAAAACCTCCAAGGGTAATATTGCCTCAGTTTTGTAAACTAACAAATATGAGGTGGCTTGCGTTGTAGTTTTATAAATAGTACGAGACACTCTTTACCCGTCAAGGCTTGAGCAATTTCAAAAGTAATAAGTGCTTTGACTTTTTGGCTGATAAGATCTTCGATGTGGTCTTACTAACCATCTTATTCACTTCATGTTGACCTTCTAGTCCTTTGTTAGGAGTATCTAGATCATGAAGAATTATTTAAGGATCTCTATCTTTTACTGCTAGACGAGCAATGTTGCTTACAAATTTACTACTTGTACTTGGCCAACTGCAATTGTTGGGCCAAGTTGCCAATGTAGTTCCTTCATTATGATACTCATTTCATCAAGAAGACGGTTCGAATGATTAATTTCTTGATCTTTCTTCTGTTGGAGAAGTTGTATTTCATGTTACAACCTTCTCACAACATATTCAATTTCTCCCTTTTCAACCTCTTATGAATGTGGGGTTGTTCTATTCACAACAGCTGCTTGTTCTTGATCATCTCGTAGTTGTTCTTCATTTTGTAAATTCAATGATGTAATTCTATGAGTATACTGCTGATTAACTCGAACAGGAATATGATCAACCATCCGAACAACTTCAACGTCCATGGGACCAATACCCTCTTCCATTTCTTCCTCATTATCATAGATATTATCATCTTCATCCAACTCATCATCTTCTCCAAGTTGGGACCGCCGCTTCTAATATATGACTGAAGAATCGAGGGATTCTTTTTAAACATGACAGTTTTCCTCTTTTGGTCTAAGTATATCAACAGAAGTCTCCCTACTAGGGGACAACTTATGGATATGAAATTTAAGTCGCCCTTTATAGGTTTCTTGATCAAGATCATCTTTCTGAGCTCGAGGATATTTGGGTCTTTTTGGAACCCAAACTTGTTGTTTTCTTGAAGTCACATACCGATGACCACTAGCATAAAAAATGTACCTTTGAGTGGCTAGATTTGTTATACGATTGTTGGGGCCTTCGTTTATCATATCTTCTATTATAGTCTCTTGCATGTATACTATTAGAAAGCTCTCCCGACTGTTTTCTTCCATAAGATGGGTATCAACCCACATTAGGACATAATTCTCTTGGCTCTCAGTAGTAGGGAGGACGTCTAAACTCCTCTCTATGAGGTCTTGCTGGAAATTTATTATTTTGAGGATGAATTTCAGTTGAGGTAGTGACTTCAGTAACAGACTTTCTCAATTTTCGTTGTTGATTTTTATCTTTCATAGCCTTCAGTATTTTGTATATTTTGGAGGAGGCAGATTTTTCCTTCTTTGATGGTGATGGCTGCTGATGTGAAGTATACCAAAAAAACTTCTTTAACTGACTTTTCTCATCATTTCTTTTTACCCACTTTAATGGTTCAAAGTCGTTATTTGTTGGTACATTTGACTATAACTGTAATGATGATTCCTGAAAGGTCTCGGGCACCCAACCATTGGTTCGTAGGCGAGCATTGGCCTTCCTTCTAGCTTTCGTAGAAAGTTTAGCACTTGCATCAGGAAGTTCAGCATTGTACTCTTCAAGCACTTCATCCTGATTTATGTTTTGACTAGTTGTATTCATGCTAACATATGTCAGCTTGGTAACAGGAACTTTTTTTAAATTATTGGAGCAGCAACCAGTGCCAGAGTGAGTCTTCAGAATACAGAGGCCCTCTTGGGAGCCTGCTAATCAACAGCTTCAGTGGTAGGCTTCTTAGCGGTATCTTTCATAGTAGGTTTGCTACCAGTATTCTCAGGAAGAAATTGTTGAAACTGCATGACTTCAAAAATATTTTAGAACTGAATGGTTGCTCCAGCATAGCCTGTGTTTAGAACAGCTTGAGGGAACTACACTCTATCTCCCTTACCCAGGTTCACAATCATGAAGGACTTCATAGGCGTCATATTATCAACTTTTTAACAGAACTTTAGGAGAAAGAGTCAACCTGAATTCTAATGAAAAAGAAAACACAGAACTGCGTTGAATAAACATCAATATTTATTTTTAGATGTTTTGTTAACTAAGACTAAATATAAATTATATATTCATCCAAAGATGGAGAGAAAAGCAATCCCCAGCAGAGCCACCAGAAATCTGTTGGCTCCAGAAAAATAGCACGAATGCATGAATCCTGCTTTGCAGTCGTTGGATTCTATTTACCTTAAGTCATATTGTAGTTAACCAGATTTCCCCTGAGGGTAGTGTCAGGGTTTATAGATCTGAGGTTCTTACTTCCTATGAGCACAAGCGCCCTTAGTTAATTACCCCTCTTACTACGTAAGAGAAAACTCTCGATTAAGGATGCATAAATTTTAGATATTTTTTTTTAGTCTAAATTGTGGGAAGATGGAGGTAAACTCAATCAAGATCCCATGGTTCCGTCGTCCCAAGTATACCGTAGATTTTAGTCTACCAACACTAATAATCATTGACCATAGTGTCAAGGGAATCTGATTAGCAGCCATGGGTTGCCTCCTCTCAGGGTTCCCGAGTAGACTAAAGTGGTTAGATGTTGATTTTAGTTTTAATTTAATTTGAGTTGGGGCTTACTACTTCCTTAGAAGTTGCCCATTAATTTGTTTAATTCGGGGCTTACGACTTCCTTAGAAGTTGCCTAATGACGGGTCTTATGACCTAGCTCTATAAGCTAAGTGGCCCGTAGGGTGGGTCTTACAACCTGGCCCTTATAAAATAGGATGCCCAAGAATTTTAATTGTTTGGGTAGGACTTATGGCTTCCCTTAGGAAGTAGTTTGAAAAGCGGGTCTTACAACTTAATAATTTATACCAAGATGTCCAAAAGTTTAAATTTGGCTTAAATTGGATTTGAATTAGGTCTTAATGCTTGCTTAGAAGTTGCCTAATGATGAGTCTTACGACTTAGCATTTTGAGCTAAGTGGCCAATTTTACCTAAAACTTTCCCCATAAGATCGGGCTTACTGCTTTCCTACAAAAGTTGTCGGGTAGTGGGACTTTCTTACAATCAAGTTCTTATAAACAAGGCTGTCCATAAATTTTTATTTGAAGATTCAGTGGCTTTCTTATAAATTGTTTGTTTATTTGTATGAGCATTATGGTTGTTGTACTTTATTTTAAAAAATATCCCTGACATATGGAACTTACTACTTCACTTAGAAGTAGCCCATTGGTGGGTCTTACAACCTAACCTTATAGTCTAGGATGCCTAATATTTTGAATTTAATTATTTGAGTGGACAGTAGTTGTTTGAAACTAGACCACCGTGATTTTTTAGTTGGTTGTTTACCAGTAGTTGTACTTACTAGTTTGACTAGTTGTCGTTGTAACACTGGTGTTCTTTTTCTATAGTAGTTTTCCTTTCTTTTAATATATTACTTATTTTTTGTACCAGTGTACTGATGATTTACTACTGCATTTTCTGCTTTAGCATCAAATTTAACATTATTTGATTTGTAATGCTAAATGAATTTAATTTATTTGTTACAAAGGGCTCGTACATGAGTGACTTTTAGAGAGCTTGCGGAATGTGTTGTGTAGAGTTTCGATTATGGTTATAGGGAGTTTTGCATAGGAATTTGTAGAGTTTTTTTAGTTGTGTTTGATTTGAGTTTGAGTTGTGAGTTGATTGCTTTATATACATGTCTATAAAGATAAAATTTACAATGAAATTTTACCATAAAAATGTGAGTTTATATTTCCAACAATTCTGATATTTAAAAAAGAGTCATTGTAGATAGCTTCAAGCTCTTTGGCTTAGAAGGCAAAGAGGGCAACTCTTTGAATTTTGCATAGTAATTTATCTCTAGCACGAAATTTGTTTTCAAGTCATTTTGCTTTTGACATGCAAGAAAATTTAGAGACTTGTGGAAAGGAAGTTATCCAAAATGTGGAAGAGTTTTCCCCTTCCATCTTAATTTTTTTTCTAGATTTGAAATCAGATTAACATTGCTCATTCATTAAAAAAAAAAGATTTAAAAATATAATTTATAAAAAATCTGATTTGTAAAAATAAAAAATTGATTTGAAGTAGACCATCGCAATTTATATAAAAATCCGATTTATATATAAAAAATTTATTTATATAGAAATCTGATTTATATAAAAAAAAGATCTGAACATATGCAATTTAATTGATTCAATCAGTAAATTAATTGCTCTTTTATTTAAACCTTTTTTTTTTTGAGATCTGCATTTTCCAAACCTCACTATGTTCATAATTTTCAAGAAACTTTTGGCAGGCTCCCGGCGTCACCTCCCCACCGAGGGAGAAATCAGGATGGCACTGCCATAATTTCTTCCCACCCGGACCTAAGGTCGACGACGTAGGGTCTTCGATTTAAAACCATCTCACCATGATCTAAGATCGACTGCGTGAGGTCTTTAATTTGGAACCATCTCGGTCGGACGTAAGGTCGACGACACGAGGTTTTCAAATTCAAAATCATCTGCCCGGAATAAAAATCAACGGCGCATATCTTCAATTTCAAACCATCCTGGTCGGACCTCAGGTACGACGGCCGGGGTATTCGACATTTTCTTTAAAAAAAATCAATCCTCTCCTTTTTTTTATATTTTATATAAATATATTTTTAAATATAATATCATATTATCTTTAATTATATTTATATATAACAATTATATAAAATATATTATACTATAATATATAAAAATTATATATATATATATATATATATATATAAGAGAGGGTAAGGAGCATAGCAGACAGCCATTAAGGAGCCGAATAAGCAACCCGTGCAATCGCTGCAACTTTTTGCAAAGCAACAAAATCGGGCAGCGATGAAGGAGTCGGAGGGCTAGGTGTCGGTGTCAGAGTCGAACATCAGGGTCGGAGAAGCTAAGTCGAACAGCAAGGAGGGAGTCGAAGAAGCAAAGTCGGGCGGCAATGATGGAGTCGAAGGAGCCGTTCGTATAAATAAAAATTATATAGGATGATTAGTATAAATAAAAATTCCTATCACCAATTTATTAATTAGATAATATTTTTAAATTCAAAAATTAAATTAATTATATCATACGATTACCAATATACAGTATGACATAATTAAATCTTATATAATCTAATCCATTAATCAGGAAATTAAATCTAGATTAATTTATATTTTGTATCATACTGTATGATTACCTGCTTTATACAGTACCACCCAATTCTCTCCCAGGATGCTATTTAATTGCCATCGATCATACTGGATGAAATCCTATTCGATTGAACTTATCATATTGTACAATCATTAATATCATACGGGACGATCTATTCAAGTATTTGAACTAATCATAGATACACTTATTTATCATACAACACCAATATGATGAATGAAACTAATCATACTATATAAACACCTATTTTATTATATGATTAAAAGTGACAGAATTAAAATTATTTGGTTTTTTCAAAGCCTTGTATTTAACCTCTCTTATTAAACTTTGGAAAAGTCTTAGGCTATTTAGAGATTTTTAGTTGGAGTGCTTTGATAAGTTTACTTCTTGAGAGATCTTAGTGTTTAGAGAAAAAGAAGAAGAAGTTTTGTGTTAGGGAGAAGTAGTGTGGGGAGGGATTTTGCATGGTTGCTCAAAGAAAGCTTCTACCTTAATTCCTCCATATCTCTCATTGATCTTTTAGGTTGCTTAGGGAAGAAATTCTTCAAGGTTGACGATCATCAGGTTCCTGCCTCACCAGAAGAGTGAAATGAATTTTAGGTTCTTTTCCTCACTAAGATGGTGAAAAAATATTCTAGGTTCTCTGTCTCACCAGAAGGGTGGAAAATGTTTTAGTACTTTATCACATTAGATTGCTGGAAGAGATTTTGTAAGGGCTTCTCCACCTTATTATGAAGGCTTGGAGAGTAACTAAAAGGTTTAGTGTGATAACTAGAGAGGAGGAATCATAGAAGTAGACGTAGGTTAAAATTTAACTAACCACCATAAATATTGTGTGCTCGTTCAACTTTTCTTTCTTCCTGTATTTTTATTTTTCCTGCATGTTATATTCTTGCAAGAATTTTTGAGATTAATGAGCTTTATTTTGATTTAAATTTTGTTGGAAAAATATAACAATATGAATAATAAAATAAAAAAGATATATTCACATTTATTTTTCTATGAATGTCCTAGTTAAAGGCATACCTAAGTTAGATTTATCTAAGGAACCCCTATGTGATGTATGTTAATTAGAAAATAATTCAAATCATTATTTCATTTCATTAAGGACATGACCACCTCTAAATCAGTAGAAATCTTGCATTTGGACTTAATTGGGCCTTTTACTATAGCCAGCTTAAGTGGGAAAACTTTTTGGTAAGTGATTGTTGATGATTATTTTAGATTCACATGTGTTAGATTCTTATCTTATAAAAGTGAATCATTTAAGGAATTTAGTATGTTCTCCACTTGTGTTCAAATAAAATTAGGATGTGAGATATTAACTATCCATTGTGATCATTATGGAGAATTTTAGAATGATAAGTTTGAATCTTTTTGTAAGGAGCTAGCAATTGAAGATAACTTTTCTGATCCTAAAACCCCTCAATAGAATGAGATAACTGAAAGAAAAAATAGAACTTTAGTAGAAGCTACTAGGCCTATACTAGCTGAATATTTTTAGGAAGAAGCAATAAATACTGATTGTTATATTTTGAATAGGGTGAATGTTAGATCAAAATTAAATAAGATGCCTATGTGCTGCTTAAGGGTAGAACACCTAATATTTTTAATTTGCATGTCTTTAGGTGTAAATATTTTCTTCTCATCAATGGTAAATCTTCTATAGAAAAGTTTAACCCTAAGTCTGATGAAGGAATCTTCTTAGGATATTCCTTTATAGGTAAAACATATATGATCTTTAATAAGGGGACCTTAGTTGTAGAATTGTCCACCCATATTATATTTGATAAATTTGATAAATTAATTAAACCTAGGTTAAAAGAAGATGAAGAAGTAAAGGTTACCCAAGGAGTAGAGTCTATTGGCCTAGGTGATAGAGAAGAACCTTAGGAGCCATTGCCTAGAGAATGGAGACACTCATCTAGTCTAAATGTATTCAAGTGGAAGTATATATAAAGGTATGTGCACCTTTATAAGTATCCATATATATGTTATATGTGTTGCAACTTAGTTTTTATAACTATGTTTTCATATTATATGTGTTTTTTATGATTCCAAATGTTATTGTTTGATTACTATTTTTGCTAACATACACTTTTCTTTTTATTTTTTTCTTGAGTCTGAAAGAGTGTGATTGTAATTGGGTAACTGTGCACACACATATTGGGAGAGTGTTAAAACTTGTAATTTTTTTAAAACTAATCATATTATATGCTTTTGGACCATACGGAATGATTTGTCCATCAAGTTCCTCCAGCAAATAGTTAATTAAACTATAGATGGAAAAATTTCTAAGTACTGTTCGTACTATACAAAGTTGACTTCGTACAAACGACGTCCAGAGTACAAAATTGATGCCAGAGTACAAAATTGATGCAAACATTTTCGTCTATACGAATAGGTAAATTTTTTTTAACTGTTCATCCGGGACAAACATGAGTTTGTACACACAACATCCAAAGTATGAAATTGATGCATATATTTTTGTCCATACGAACAGATAGATTTTTTGAATTGTTCGTTCGAAACGATCTTGAGTTCGCATAGACAATATCTAAAGTACAAAATAAATGCGTACATTTTTGTCCATACAAATAATAAAAAAGGTTGAACTAATCGTACTAGATGATATATGGTTCGAACTATATGATGTGCATGTACGAAAATGTTTCATATAGGATCGTACGAGCAAACCTTTGAACTATTCGTACGTACTATCGTCAATCGTACTTTATAATCATTGACGGTTAAAATTGAAATTTTTAGTTTTTTGGATGATTTTTTAGTGTTTTTTTTATATAAAATCCTTATAAACTATTTTGGATGAATCCTTCTTTACTTTTCTTTAGAGCAAAAGTGTGAGAGTTGAAAGTTCGTTAGGGATATTAAGTCCTTATGAACTTGTCCGAGGCTAACTAAGAGGGAGGGTGAAAGGATATTTTAAAAAATCTTACATAATCAAAATGCATAACTTGATTAAACCAGAATTCACCACAAAGAATAACGAGTGCGAAAATTAAATGCATAAATAATAAAGGAAAGAACACACCAGATTTATAGTGGTTTGGTCAAACCTTGACCTACGTCCACTCCTCGGAGGCATCCTCTGAGTATTGTACTAAACTCAGTGTCTCTCCTTTAGCCCCCACAGCTAGGTGAAGAAGCCCTTACAAAATCACTTCCACCCTCCCTCGTGCGCCGGAGTAGCCGGACCCTTTGACACCAAATAGATCTTCTTCTTCCCAAAACTTTCCTCAAGATGAGCCATGAATCCAATGATACTAAGGTGCAAACTCACCGGAGCAACCGTGTGGAACCCCCTCCACACTCCCTTGAAACCCCCTACAAGGATCTTTTCTCTCTCTCAAACTCCACCCTTTCCTCTCTCCCTTTTAAGCTCTCTCTTCAAGTATCCTCCAGAAGAATGAAGCTTCAATGGCTGCCAAAGACACTTACAAAGTGACTTTTCAAAGCTTAAATAGAAGAGCTCAAAATGAGCTCATTAATTGCAACTTGCCGAATTTATCGTCCAAAATGATATGAATACCGTCCTGTACGATCAGTGCAAATTAAGCTCAATCAGCCAGGATGATTAGTGACGAGCAGAAGGTTTTTATTCATATCGTCCAGGCCGATAGTATATCATCCTAGCCGATAGTATATTGTCCTAGACGATTAGTTCAAATCAACATATATCATCAAGAGCATCACCTTGAATAGAAGTAGGCTGTTGCTTTATCGTCCATGATCAATTAAGGTTTTTGTATTGATTGTCCTGACCGATCCTGCGATCGTTTTAGATGATGTGACCAAAAATAGTAAACTCTAAATAAAATAGAAAAATACCTCAAGTGTGTGTGTGTGTGTAAGGTTACAAAGCAAGCATACACCCTTACAGGACATGACTCAAGAAATAAAAAATTACATAAGTGAAAATTACAAGTAAAATAGTTCTCCTAAATCTTGAGCCTCGAGTGGTGCATCATAATCCTGAAAAGTTTATACACACACAAATAAACATATAATGTAAGTGAGCCATAATATTTGTTATCATAAAAAATATAAACTCATAAGCTTTAGTTGCAACAAGAGTGATTTAGGAGAGTATTTGAGAAAGAGTTCTTACAAATTGAGAGTGTTAAGGGTTCACAAGGTTACTCAAAGATGAGAATTTCTTTGTGTTTGTAGCAAATCTCTTCCTTACTTTGAAGATGCTCGAGGGAAGATCTGGTTCTTTTCCGACACTTGGAGAGTGTGAAAGGATGCCAATTATATGCTGACACTTGGAGAGTGTGAAAAAATGTCAGTTCTCTATCAATACTAGGAGGGTGTTAAAGGATGCCTATTCTCTGCCGACACTTGGAGTGAAAGGATGATTGTACTCTACCACACTAGGGATTGGTGGAAGAGAGGATAATTGTAAAGGCTTTATCGCCTTGCTATGGGGGCAAAAGAAGAGTCACTTTGATAATAGTGCAATACTTGAAGAGGGAGTCTTCAAGGAGTGGATGTAGGTCTTGTTGGACCGAACAACTATAAATTATTGTGTTCTTTTTACATTTCTGAATTTTTATTTTCCTGCAATTTTTATTTGTGTGGATGAAAATTTTCTTTGTATAAAAATTATAAATCGGCTTTCATAAATTTCCAAGAGGTTTTTTTAAATAACCAATTCACCCCCCCCCCCCCCCCCCCCCCCCCCACCCCCCCTCCCCCATTCTTGGTTAGCATTGAGACAATTTATATAGGTCCAACAACCTATACGAACTTTTCAATATGGTTAAGCATGAAGTGAATAAATTTAGATATAAGTAAGAGTGGAGGTATAAGATATGAAGTAGAAAATGAATAAACTAAGATGTATAAGAAAGTAAAAGGAATTAGGAACAAAGGGAAAAATATAAATATCATAAAATAAAAAATAAATAATATTTCTTTTTTATGTTATTCTAATTTTAATATAATTTTAAAAGAATGCTTATAAAATTACTTCTAACACATATACTATAATTATTTGTTTTTGTGTGGACGTTATACTTGATAAGCATGATGTTGACCTCCATATTATGACCAAAGGAACAAAAGAAAAAGAGAAAAAAAATACCTGGTATCCTTGTCGAATCCACGAAATCCTCCGTAAAACCTACCTGAAATCACATCAAAGCACTGCGCATTCGGTGCTGTTCCGCAATTTCTGCTCAAATCCTGCTCCTATCGTTGAATTATGATGCCTTTAAAAGCCAACCAAGCGAAGCATTCGCTGCTCTCCAAATATTCTCTGCTCCACACACACGACCACCTATCCCAAACTCCAAATCTTTGCCTATCTTATCGATCTTCCTTCTCTAATCCAAGGTCAAGCTCTCGAACTCCTCCCTTCTTCCACGAAGCCAAACTCCCTAGGACGTGATCCTCACTAGGTTTGCAAGATCCTGTCACCTGCAGAAGCTCGAGCCGCACCTCCATTCACAAACCCCCAGAGATCCCGTCGATTCCCTACCCTAGGCCCGACTGAAGCTCACAACGCCTCATCCCTTTAGTGTTTTGACTCCTACTTTTGATTCCACCCTAGCCGACTGACCCCGCTTCTGCGATCCAATCCCCAAACCGAGAGCTCTCCCACACCTCTTTAGCCGAATCCCTTAGCCGCACCTCCCTTGCCCTTTTTATGCCCGATCGGAAGCAACCACAAGAGCTTGTCGGCTGTGAAGGTTTATCCCTCCCTTTCACGCTATGTTTTAGCCAAATCCCGTAAATTCCCAAACCAGACAGAAGGGAGGGAGGGGTGTTTAATTAGTTTTAATTAAAAATATTTTTAATTATAATTATTTTAACTAATTATGTTTATCACAATTAATTATATTTAATTTGAATTAAATTGTTATAATTAGTTTTAATTAATTATGACAAATTTTAATTAATAATTTTTAATTATTATTAATTATTATTAATTAATTATCATTCATTAAAAATAATTAATAAGAATTAATTATAATTAATCATTTCTAATTAATTTTACTAAATGTAATTAATTATTTTAATTAATTATAAGTAAATATAATTAATTAAGGATAATTATAATTAATTATAATTGCCTTTCTTTTACCTCGATCCATGTGCTGACCCCACGTAGGTATAATCTCTCCAAACCCTAAAACTATGAGAACCCATTTTTGATGTTTACAACGTGATAAAACAACCACCTATACACAATTTTCTTAGCGTGGTGGGAGGAAGTGTGTCGCAAGGCTTGCAATGAAGCGGGTAATCACCTAAAGTCCTTTCTTAAGAGTTCGTAGTGCACTGGAAAACCACCTATACATGCTTCTTATCATGGTGTGATGGGAACTCGGTGCGATGCGTACGATGAAGTTGGGATACCCATAAGTACCCACTTGTAGGGAAACAACTGATTTTCCTTTGCAACAGGTACCGAAGACCCATACATGCTTTTCTTAGCGTGGTAGGGGGATCAAAAAATATACGGCCGTGGTGTCCTCATTTCGAGGACACCTATCATACACGCTTTTCTTAGCATGGTGGGAAAGGCTCAGTTTCCATAGTTTTCCCCTAAACGGGGGAGACGCCGGGAGGCTGTCGAAATTTTAGGTAAATGCATGACTATACTTAGACTTATTTGAACTCAAAGGATGGCATGGGACTTATATATGAACTTGTGTACAAAATGCAAATGACTAATTCTAAACTTAATTAAAATAAAATTGAAATAAAAACTTGACTCAAGCTTTTCTTTAAACTCGAATTGAACAATAAGAAGCTTGAACTTGAAAGTGATACAAGAGACTTGATGAACAACAAATGACTACACTCAAACTTGATTTGAGCTTTAATTAAACTTGAACTTGCATTTGATTTGAAAATCAAATGACGTGAGCAAAGACTTGGACAACTAGAACATAAGCAAAGACTTGCAATTTAACTATGAAGACTCTTAAACTTGAACTTGGGTCACTTGGACTTGTATACAAGAAAATGAAAAGGATTATGCATAACTTGAACTCAAATGAACAAATACAAAGAATTTGAGTTTTTAAACAAAAATAGACTTGAATTAAGTTTGAACTTGTGCAAGAAGGCATGATAATGCTTAAAATTAAATCATAAGTTGCAAAGCAACGAGTTCTAAATACAAATGGAGTAGAAGAGAAGCTTGTGAGTCAAAGGAATGTGAGCATCATTCATTTACAAGGTTGTAAAGAATATCATTCAATGACATGGTATTTCTCAATGAATTTGATGATTTACCAATAGTCATATAAAAATAATATACAATGATCATGACCATTCACATGCAAAACATATGTTGAAGACTTGTGGTGGATAGAATAATGCACTTATAAGCATGAACATGAATCTATTGCTCATAGAATGACCCATTTACAAGCAACAACAAGAAACTTGTGAAAGTTTGTAAATGATTGTGAAACATATTTAGGTGAATGTGATAATGTTTTACGATCAAATTCAATGAGCGAATGCTACAATACTATTACAATCAATCATCCTTCAATGTTGAGTAGATACATCAATACATTACAAGTGAACACCAGATAGTGTGTAACAAACAAAATTGTCTATATATCTGTTATAATATGAAAAATGTCATCTATGAACAAAAGGGGAAAATGACTACAACGAATATGATGCTGGAAGATTTATGTTCAAAGTAATTTTTCTCACAGAATATTGACATGCATGTAGTAGTCCAACCTACAACCAGTGTATATTGAGTGTTGTGTGGCACGCTTGAAGTAAATACAAATAGAACTAGAAATTCACTCATGAGTAACATCGATTGAAATGATGTAGAAGTGATGAATTCTATATAAATATAGCCATACACTCGTACACTTGACAGATAGTTCACAAGGTGGTGATGAAAGCCATGTAAGTTAACAGAAGACACATATGGTGCAATATACAATGAAAAGAGCTTTTATAGATTATGGCAACATATATGCAGTGGGCATAATGGCCTCACACAGTCAACACCAATCAACGTGCATGAGGGGTTGGTGACAGATGCAGACTCCTATAAACTACCGTAGAAGATGCATGGTATACCCAATACAACGTTCACAAGCAAAATGCTAAAGGGTTACAATAAATGCAAGCACCTACGGATTAAAATAGGAGATTCGTTAGTGCACTATGATTCACCTACAAAAAGAGAAAAGTAGTGCACGACAGTCTACCTATACGAAGCAGCAAACAACTCAATTTAGAAGCTGCTACAATATGCCACTGAATCCGCAACTTCTATGCAAACAGACATAAGGCGTCTATAAATACTTTCAAAGTAGGTACACTAAAAGAGGTAAAAGCAATAAAAGACCCGCATGGGCCCCATCGAGCATGTTATTGGTACACACATGACGTCTAGGGATACTGCACGGGTTACTAAATTTAAACCCGATCATCCTAAGTAAGTAAAAAGGAGTCGACATGATTTAATTATAAAATGCTCCCAAAAACCTGTATAGGCCCCGGTGAGCGTGTTATTGGTACACACATGATGTTTAGGGATGCTACACAGGTTAATAAATTTAAACTTGATCCTCCTAAGCAGGTAAAAAGGAGTCAATGGGTTTAATTATAAAATGGCCCAAAAACCTGCATGGGCCTCGGCAAGTATGTTATTGGTACACACGTGACGTCTAGGGATGCTGCGCTGGTTAATAAATTTAAACCATATCCTCTTAAGTAGGTAAAAAGAAATCGATAGGGTTTAATTATAAAACCCCCAAAAACCCGCAAGGGCCCCGGCGAGTGTGTTATTGGTACACACGTGACGTCTAGGGATACTACGTAGGTCAATAAGTGAATTCAAGTTTGAACACGATCTCCTATATGAATCCATAGGAGTCGACAGGGTTCGAACCATGAAACAAATATACGATTGTGGAAAACATAATATTTATCTTAATACATTCATATCAGGCCTTTAAGATCTATAACAATAAGAATTCACTATCAAAGGCACAAAGTCATGAAACCTGATCCTCTGTCGACAACTAGACAGAGTTGACAAGGTTCATTCACAATACAAATTTTTTCGAATGAAAATGACCCCAAACACCCCCATGATGGACGTGTTGAACGAAGATCTCAACTGGAGGGATCAACTTTAAATATCAAAATGCCACCAAATAATCCAAAAGTCCAAAAAATCAAAAAAAAAAAAATTCTCAAAATCATTCAGATCCAAAAATATTTAAAATTGAAATAAATCCATCAACACTCAAAGCAAATATCCATTCACTTTCCGCAATAATTTGCCGGGGCGACAAATTAAAATTTACTTCAGCTCACAAAGAGCTATTGTCTAGTCGAAAATTACACTAGATCCATTCTCAAATAATCTCCTGCTAGTAAGGACGTGGTACGTGTCCTCTAACCGACGGTTTTGCCGCCAAATGGCACCGCAGAATAAATGGTTATGACTCGGGGCCCTCTGAACCGAGTGGTTTTCCCGCCAAATGGCACCACGAAATACTGGTTATGGCCAGAGCCAATACGTTCCTTAGCTGCATCAAATCCTTGAGATATGAATCAATATGATATAATTGATAGGGCACAAAGCCCTCTGTTAGCTAAGGTGGATTCAAATTTGTCCCCTTAGACAAAACATTCACCCCAGGTCTACAAGGTCCCTTGGACGAAGCAACCCATGACAGCCGCCAAGGATCCTTCTGTCAGGTTGGGCCGACTACCTCCTTTGACTAAGTAGATCAGGGACCACGATGGCCCGGGACGACGGAACAATGGGATCTTGATCGGGTCCATCATCCATTCCCCACCATCCGCTTTAAGTGTTGGATGGTGCAATTTCTAATTTTAAATATCATTCAATTTCCCAATCCAAATCTATGCTGCTACTATATGTCAGATAACATGTATTCTACGTATCTAATTGACGACTAGCCTTAATCGAAAGTTATCTCTCGTGATCGGGTTGGGTAATTAACTATAGGGGCTTGCGCCTATAGGAAACCAGACTCAAATCATAAAGTCCTCATAAAATGAGGGAGAAATCTCTAGGTAGTGTCTTATCTACAAAGCCATCTGCCTTCCAAAATTTACCCCGGAACTTAAATTCGTTTTTAAAACTTCCCCCTCGCAGAAAGAAAACACAAACAACAGGCAATTTATCCATTTTTGTTTTGGGCGGAGATC